>JANAVB010018644.1:0-139787 GCA_029216955.1 Iris pallida
GTTTCCCTAATGAGTTCAATCTCAGTTTTGGACTGGTTTGGGATAGTCCTATTTTTCCCTTATATTTTTTTTCCTTTTCTATATTTCCTTTCTTTTCCTTTTTCTTTCCTTTTCCTTTTGCTTCAGAATTTAAGTTAGTAGGATATCTTGATTCAAATATGGATTCCTCTACTTTGATTTCATATATAGGTAGTTCCTCTATGTAGTTGAATGGTATGCTTTATATTGTGTGATACTATATATCTATATACATACCCATATGTAATGAATAAATAGAATATATAAGTAGAAGTTGTGATTGCTATTAGATATAGTCGATGGGTTATGAGTCAGCTTAGGATTGATCACATGAGCCTAAATTGGCCGATTTGACTATCAAGTTGACCAAGTTGACAAAAGTCAAATTTAAGTCAAACTTGATCCAAATCGACTCAAACAGATTTGGAATGACTAGATAACTTGTGTTTGACCTAAAATTTGGTAGACGGACTAGTTGACTTATAGTTGACCAGGTTTAACCAGAGTTGACCAGGTTTGACTAAGAGTTGACTTTGACATAGAAGGACCTAGAATCATTTAGAATGCATTGTAGGCTATTCTTATTTCATGTTAGACATGTTGTGACCTGTGTTGCTCTAAATAGGACTTAGATACTCCAGTTCGGACTCATATTCTCATCAGACAGTCAGGATATTAGGCGAGTACATTCTCTGACCATTTCATACTTGTTAGGGATTATATTCTTGTCATAGTTTAATTTACTTGATGCTAACACGATATTATCATAGATTAGTACTATATAGATCTTTACATGAGATGTTATCCCCCTCGGGTGCATCGAATACATCATGTCATGTGCTTTTCATGAACATCATGTATTTTGTGGACCCTTATTATTTATGTATACTTATGCGCTCTCATGTACTCTCATGATCTCATGAGCTTCATGTATAAACTATCATGTATAATAAACCTGTCTAGATCCTTGTGTATTGATTGGGGCAAGGGGGTAGAAATAGTCATGTGAACAATTCTAAAGTAGTGTAATCATGTACAAACTCTTTAGTGTAATCATGTGCAAATCAAGCCGTTCACATGTCTATCTTGTACTCTAAATTACATAGTCACTTACAGTTCTTTATTATCATATATAAATAGCTTGTTTATAAGGTTTTCTCTTTCTTTTCATGCTTATTTCTTACAGTATTTTATGTATCTTAACCTATAACATGCCTTATATTTTCTGTCAAGATATGAACTGCGTGAGATGTATTGTGCTCGTTCCCATCCTGATTGGACTGTTAAAAATATTACAGGTGATGAGGAGGAGTTCTGTCCTATATATTATGGCACAGGCTTAGATGACACCGGTGACTTGGACCCTCGGGAGGATCCAACAATCGCTGAGGACTTGCATATTGTCTAGATTAGATTTCTAGACTAGTTTTCCTTTTAATTGTCTTATTTTATGTACTTTCAGTTAGTGGATATTTGTGATGTTTGTACACTCAGTTTTTACTCTCATTTGTAACTCTTGTGGAGATTACTCATTTATCTTATCCATCCATTTACTCTCTTTATTCCACCTTAGATGCTGTGATTGAGTTATACCATTATATTGTCCCCCTATGGAAGCATATATCATTGTACAGATATGGTTATATTGTTAGATGTGTGACCTAGGACAGCATTCTACCGTCGACACTGCGGCGTAGGCTGGACATACCCACTTCTCGTGTCCCTACACTGGGTGCGGGTCGTGACACATTTTTAGTGGTGGCCCATGCAAGTCACGTAGCAACTAGTACAATTATTAGTGGTAGTCGAACTAGAATATCGCTAAAGGCTGCAGTAGCATATAGGATATAAGTTAAGGTGCTCAATCACATTAGAAAAACTTTTATCTAATTCTTGCTGCTAATTGCCTTCTTTTGAAATGAACTGTCCTCCTCTGATTATATCGCTTCCTTCTCTGTAATTGATTCATTGTTTGATCTGTCTTCAGGATGGTAGAGACACGATCTCAGCACTCTGGCCTAAGGGATACCGCTGAGAGGTCTGCCACTTCTCGTCTGACTCAGTAGGACACTGGGACCACAGTACCTCTTGTTCCAGCTCAGATGGGACCGTCTACAGCTTTTGGGGTGCTCCTACACCGGTTCCGAGGACGACCCCTGGGGTTCATGGGATGCCACCACCGCCGCCTCAGTGGACAGTTGATATGGGGCAGTTCTTTGCCTTCATGCAACAGATGATGGAGACTCAGCGACGCCGGACAGAGGATATGAGGTAGGGCATTGACAATGCCCATCAGCTAGCCATGGTGGCAGTAGAGAAGGTGACCGTCCAACCATAAGAAAGGCAGATACAGCCGTACTAGTCGAGGACTCCATGCATCCAAGACTTTCAGAAGATGCAACCGTGAGACTTCAATGGTACTGAGGGTATCCTATATGCCGACGACTGGATCAAGCATATAGAGGAGATCTTTCATCTCGCGGAGATACCAGCTAGGCTTCAGATAGAAGCAACGGGCAGCCAGATACAGGACCTTGTCCACACATGGTACCACATCGAACCCAGGGTTCGTACAGAAGGGCAGACTTGGGAGGCTTTCAAGAAGCTCTTCAAGGAGAAGTTCTTCCCCGAGACAGCACTTGGCGCCTTAGAGATGTAGTTCGAGAATCTGGTTCAGGGGAACCAGACAGTAGAAGAGTACGTCGGAGAGTTCTGATGTCTGGACGGATTTATAGAGGGCCTTAGCTAGACAGCGAAGGCTAGGAGGTTCAGAAAGGGCTTGATTAAGGAAGTCAAGTCCTTGACCAAGAGCAACAAAAATGCTACTTTTAAGGAGATTTTGACGGGAGCTATGGCAGCGGAGGACGACCTCGAACTGAAACTGAAGAGAGGTCATGATTCATATGAAGCCAACGGCAGTGGAGGCCCGGCTAAGAGGCCCCATTATCAGTAGTAACATCAGCAGAAGCCGTTCCAGCAGTAGCAGTTCCAGAGTCAGGGTCGTGCGCTTTTTTAGCAGAAGCAGATACAGCAGGCGCCCAGATAGCAGCAAGTCATCAGTTGCCCTTTCTGCAAAAAGTCAGGACATGTATGGAACGAGTGTAGAAAGAGGCTAGGCAAGTGCCTCCTTTGTGGTTCAGCGGAGCACCAGCTAAGGGACTGTCCCATGTCTTCAGGACGTACAGCTCAGGGGGCAGGAGCCAAGGCTCCGACGGGACGGCAGAAGGGACCATTGCAGACTCAGCAGCAGAAGTTTATCCAGCACCAGCAGCAGACCAGAGGAGGTCAGCAGAGGCGAGCCTTCGCCATGTCAGCCGAGGATACCGAGGCAGTTGGGGATCTGATAGCAGGTTCTGTTCTTCTAGACTCCTTTCTTGTATTCGCTTTGTTTGATTCGGGGGCTTCCCATAGTTTTGTGTCTGTATCATTTGTTATTAGACACCAGTTTTCTTCTGAACCATTGCCTAAGACTTGCAAGATTACGACTAGGGGTGGTATCATCCTCGTCCGTGATGTTTGCATGGATCAGAGAGTAGTTTTGGGAGGCTAGAAACTGGATGTGAGTCTGCTCGTAATGCTATTGTCGAACTATGATATTGTACTCGGTATGGATTAGTTGAGCAGGCACCATGCCATTATAGATTTTTGTGGTGGTAGAGTTTTTTTAGAGTGTCAGGAGAGCCAGAGTTCGTATTCACCAGACGGGATACGGACCAGAGCAGCGGAGTCTTCTGCGGAGCTTCAGTAGAGGAGCAGAGCGTGCCACATCCATTGATAGATGAGTTTATGGATGTATTCCCGGAGGACTTGCTAGGGTTACCTCCGGACAGAGATGTGGAGTTTTCTGTAGATTTGGTGCCCGACACAAAGGCGATATCTCAGCACGTCTATAGAGTGAACAACAACGAGCTAGTGGAGTTGAAGAAGCAGGTGGATGAGTTGCAGGACAAAGGTTTCATCTGATCAAGTTCTTTACCATGGGGTGCACCAGTACTCTTTATGCCGAAAAAGGATGGGTCGGTATGGATGTGTATCAACTACAGGGCTCTCAACAGCCTCACGATCAAGAACAAGTACCCGCTGCCGAGGATCGATGATCTGTTCGATCAGTTGAATGGAACAAAGGTATTCTCTAAAATTGATCTGAGGTCAGGTTACCATCAAGTAAAGGTGAAGAAGGAGGATATTCCAAAGACAGCATTCAGGACACGGTATGGCCAGTCTGAGTTTATGGTGATGCCATTTGGGTTAACTAACGCCCCGACGGTATTCATGAACCTGATGAACAAGGTGTTCCACCAGTACTTGGACAAGTTCATGGTGGTGTTCATCGACGACATCTTGGTGTATTCAAAGACCCCAGAGGAGCATGAGGAGCATTTAAGAGTGGTTCTGAAGACTCTCAGGAAAGAACAGCTTTACGGTAAGCTTTCGAAGTATGATTTCTTTTTAGACCAAGTTGATTTCCTAGGTCATGTTGTGACCGAAGATGGGATCTCAGTCGACCCGAAGAAGATCAGAGCAGTTGAGGCATGGACAACACCAAGTTCAGTTGCGAAGATCAGGAGCTTTCTTGGATTGGTAGGCTACTACAGGCAGTTCATTCAGGATTTCTTTCGACTTACAGAGCCATTGACTAGGCTGACCCGGAAGGATGCAGAGTTTATCTGGTCAGAGGAATATCAGGTTGCTTTCGATGAGTTGAACAAGCAACTGACGACAGCCTCGATTTTGATATTGCCATCAGGATCAGGCTGGTTCACTATCTACAGTGACGTCTCAGGGAAGGGTCTGGGTTGTGTCTTGCAGCAGCATGGGAAGGTGATTGCCTACGTATCCAGGAAATTACGTCCACATGAGAAGAACTACTCTACCCATGACTTGGAGTTGGCGGCAGTTATCTTTGCTCTTAAGTTATGGAAGCACTATCTATACGGAGGGCGTGTGGAGATCTTCACAGACCACAAAAGCTTAAAGTATGTGTTTACATAGAAGGAGCTCAACATGAGGCAGCACAGATGGTTGTAGTTGATAAAGGACTTCAAATTTCCTTGCATTATCACCCAAAGAAGGCTAACATGGTTGCCGATGCCTTGATTAGGTATCTGATAGCTATGTGTTTGACGATGGATCGTCACTTTTTAGAAGATTTGGAGAGCCTGGAGATCCAGGTGATTGTGCCAGGATTTCAGATGCAGATGTGGGGCCTTCAGATTCAGTCGGACTTTATAGAGAGGATCAAGTCGGCTCAGTTCGACGATGTTACTCTATGGTGTATTCGAGAGCAGGTTCGAGCAGGATTGGTGGATGATGAGTTTATTCTTGCAGAGGATGGCGCATTGAGGTACGGTTCCAGACTGTATGTGCCTAGCGAAGAGCTTCGAGAGCAGGTTATATAGGAGGCCCATCATTCTCATTACTCTATGCATCCAGGTGCCAACAAGATGTATAAGGATCTAAAGGAGCATGTATGGTGGTATGGGATGAAGCGGAAGGTAGCTTGCTTCGTAGCCAGATGTTTAGTCTGTCAGCAGATTAAGACAGAGAGGCAGAGACCAGGAGTACAATTACAGCCATTACCCATTCCGGAGTGGAAGTGGGAGCACATCACGATGGACTTTGTTTCTGGATTACCGCGTACACCAGGAGGGAAAGACGCAATTTAGGTCATCATAGACAGGTTGACCAAATCAGCCTACTTTTTGCCATTTAAAGTGGGTACGTCTACTGAGAGGCTAGCAGAGATGTTTATACGACAGACTGTCAGAATCAACGGAGTTTCGGTGAGCATTGTCTCGGATCAGGATAGTCGTTTTACTTCCCATTTCTGGTGGAGTCTGCAGACTAGCTTGGGCACTCAGCTCAAGTTCAGTACTGCATACCACCCTCAGATGGACGGACAGTCAGACAGGACTATTAGACACTCGAGGACATGTTGCAGACTTGTGTCCTAGATTTTGGAGTTTCCTGGGAGAATTATTTGTATTTAGTGGAGTTTGCATACAACAACAGTTTCCAGGCCAGTATTGGGATGTCACCATTCGAGGCACTGTATGGGCGTAGATGTCGTACACCCTTGTCTTGGGAAGACGTAGGAGAGCGAGCTTTATTGGGACCTGAGATAGTTGTTGACGCAGCCGAAAAGGTAAAGCTCATCAGAAATTGACTTCGCATGGCGCAGGACAGACAGCGGCATTGGGCAGATAGCCACCGAAGACCTTTGCAATTTGAGGTACAACTTAGACTTAGGATTAGGATTTTATTTGTTTTGTGATTTTTGATTGATCATGTGATTGTTATAGTTAAGCTTGAGACTATGTTTGTGCTAGGTTGGATATCTGGTGTTCTTGAGGATATCTCCGATGCGTGGTACTATTCGCTTTGGTGGAGGTAGAAAGCTTAGTCCGCGTTTCATCGGACCTTTCGTCATCAGCGGAAGAGTCGGTGACGTGTCATACAGACTGGACTTGCCCTCTGTATTAGAGGGAGTCCACAATATATTTCACATATCGTAGTTGAGACAGTACATGGCACATCCCAGCCATGTACTGGATCATTCCGAGATCGAGATGGGCCCTACTCTTAGTTATCCAGAATAGCCTGTGGAGATTCTGGATCGACGGGAGAAGGTGCTGAGTAACCAGACGATACCCTTGGTTTGCGTAGCTTGGAGGCACCACTCTCCAAGTGAGTTCTACCCGGGAAAGGGAGGATGAGATGAGCGAGCAATACCCTTATCTTTTTCAGTCTTGAGGTATGACTTTTCTATCCTTCTCATCTATTCAGTTTTGTCTTTAATTTCGAGGACAAATTTTTTTTAAGGAGGATAGATTTGTCACATCCATTTTTCTAGTTTAAGGGTATTTTGGTGATTATAAATTTTTTGATTATTTTAATATATTATATTATTGGTATTGTAATTTTTGGCTTTTTGATAGTATTGCATTGGTGCAACCTAGCCTAGTGTCTCACCATGACTTAGTGACTTAGTTAGCATGATTAGTTAGTGTTAGTAATCATATTCTAGTTAGTTTCAAGTTGGAAGCTAATTAGAAATCATTAGTTAACATTAAGTTAGAACCCCTTGATTAATAATTCATTTTAACCTATAGCGAGAAGCCCAAGCCCAATTATTATGAAACCCTAGCCCAGTCTCATCCTGGCCGGCCAAGTAAGGTCCCACAGCCCTATTTAATATCTCTTAAGACTTGCATCTCTTTTTCTATTGCTTCTCATCCTGGCAAAACCCTAGGTTTGTATCTTTCCTATTCTCTTCATTTCTCTTCCTTTTAACCCTAGTCTTTTGCATTGGGTTTTGATTTATGTTTGTGGACTGTTGGTGGCTAGCAATCTCAGCTTTGAAGAGTTTCGGATCATTCAAGTTGAAGGAAGGATCTTCACATTTGGAGCTTTTTATAGGAAATTCACCCTCAATAGGTAATTTCTTCAAATCCATGAATTCTTTCTATAGATGCATCTATATAGGTGTCCCCTAGCTGTAGGATGAGTTTTGTAGGAATTGGTATTGGTTTGGTGTCCGTATCGGACACGTATCAGTGTCTTTGCGCACGTGTTTGATGAAATGCCCAAAAGAAATTTTTATTGTTGTTTTCCAAATCTTTTTGAACAGAAATGTATATCTATATATTGCTTATAGATTTGTGTAGCACTAAGGTAAAATTCGTGATGTGTCCGTGTCAAAATTGGGTACGAACCCGCTCGCACACGAGTCGTGCCTGTGTCCTGCTGATCGGGCACTATAGCGGACACGATAGGATACTTCGTGAGCCCAAACTTGGTGGACACGTAGGGCACATGTCTGACTACACAGGGTTGATCTAGTTTTGTGAGATTTTATCATGTAGATCTCGAGAAATCTCACGTGCACTGATTTTGCCTACACTGTGCGTACGGGAAAAATCCTGACTGATACGCATGTTGTATCACGCATACATGTGTCGATTGTGTCTCGTGTTGTATCGTATGTATAGGCCTATACATGGGCTACATGTGGACACGAGCACGAGACATATCGTGCCTCGTGTCGTGTCCACGAGTTTATGGCTCGTCGCACGAGACAGTCTGTCCGTGTGTATGTATTTGGTGATTATGATGGTTTGGACACTTCGTGTCCTATTGTATGGACACGATACACTCTGTGGGACACATACACATGTACACGACACGTTCTCGACTAGCAATTTGATATTTAATTGATTTTGTGATGATTAACTTAGGGTTTACTCATTTTACTGATACTAGGTTCGGGTAAATGTATTTCAGAGTTTTAAACTAAAATAAATTGCTAATTTATGATTAATTGTTGATATTTAACATGTATACATGTCTAGATTGATGGTTTCATAGCTGAGTTTCACATCGATTCATGACTGGGTTTGTATTCAGGGTTTTCGAATAAGTGGGGTACTCGAACTTGACTAAAAACCTGAATATAGGTTTAATTCTTCATATGTTTGTCATTTCTGAAATATGGATATTGTTTTCCTGAGAACTGAGGTTAGATTTTAATGCAAAATTGTTTGGGTTCTATGATATTTTACCTTATCAGTTGACAGTAGGTTGTTTTAGAGTTGATACTTCGTGTATCTTTAGATTTTCCCAAATATGAGTTAGTTTTCATTTATATGAAATTGTTTACTGTTTTATTCCATTTAAACAGTGAACTCATGTTTTCCTACTGAGTTCAATCTCAGTTTTGGACTGGTTTGGGACAGTCCCATTTTTTCCCTTCTATTTCATTTTTCCATTTTCTATTTCTTTTATTTCCTTTCTTTCCTTTTTTTTTTATTTTCCTTTAGTAATCATTTATGCTTCTATATGTTAGTAGGTATATAGATACTTGATTCAAATATGGATATCCTCTACTTTGATTTCATATATAGGTAGTTCCTCTATGTAGTTGAATTGTATGCTTTATATTGTGTGATACTATATATCTATATACATACCCATATGTAATGAATGAATAGAATATATAAGTAGATGTTGTGATTGCTATTAGATATAGTCGATGGGTTATGAGTCAGCTTAGGATTGACCCAATGAGCCTAAATTGGTCGAGTTGACTATCAAGTTGACAAAAGTCAACTTTAAGTCAAACTTGATCCAAATCGACTCAAACAGACTTGGAATGACTAGATAACTTGTGTTTAACCTAAAATTTGGTAGATGGACTAGTTGACTTATAGTTGACCAGGTTTGACCAGAGTTGACCAAGAGTTGACTTTGACCTAGAAGGTCCTAGAATCATTTAGAATGCATTGTAGGATATTCTTATTTCATGTTAGACATGTTGTGACCTGTGTTGCTCTGAATAGGACTCAGATACTCCAGTTCGGACTCATATTCCCATCAGACAGTCAGGGTATCAGGCGAGTACATTCTCTGACCATTTCATACTTGTAAGGGATTATATTCTTGTTATAGTTTAATTTACTTGATACTGACACGACATTATCACGGATTAGTACTATATGGATCTTTACATGAGATGTTATCCCCCTCGGGTGCATCAAATACATCATGTCATATGATTTTCACGAACATCATGTATTTTGTGGACCCTTATTATTCATATATACTCATGTGCTCTCATGTACTCTCATGATCTCATGAGCTTCCTGTATAAACTATCATGTACAATAACATAACCTATCTAGATCCTTGTGTATTAATTAGGGCATGGGGGAGTAGAAATAGTCATGTGAACAATTCCAAAGTAGTGTAATCATGTACAAACTCTTTAGTGTAATCATGTGCAAATCAAGCCGTTCACATGTCTATCTTGTACTCTAAATCACATTGTCACTTACAGTTCTCTATTATCATATATAGATAGCTTGTTTATCAGTTTCTCTCTTTCTTTTCATGCTTATTTCTTATAGCATTTCATGTATCTTAATCTATCACATGCCTTATATTTTCTGTCAAGATATGAACTGCGTGAGATGTATTGTGCTCGTTCCCATCTTAATTGGACTGTTGAAAATATTACAGGTGAGGAGGAGTTCTGCCTTACATATTATGGCACAGGCTAAGATGACACAGGTGACTTGGACCCTCGGTAGGATCCAACAGTCGCTGAGGACTTGTCTATTGTCTAGATTAGATTTCTAGACTAGTTTCCCTTTTAGTTATCTTATTTCATGTACTTTCAGTTAGTGGATATTTGTGATGTTTGTACACTCAGTTTTTACTCTCATTTGTAACTCTTGTGGAGATTACTCCTTTATCTTATCCATCCATTTACTCTCTTTATTCCACCTTAAATGTTGTGGTTGAGTTGTACCATTATATTGTCCTCCTATAGGAGCATATATCATTGTACAGGCACGGTTATATTATTAGATATTGTAACCTAGGACAGCGTTCTACCGCCGACACTGTGGCGTAGGTTGGACATACCTACTTCTCGTGCCCCAACAATGTGTGCGGGTCGTAATACATTTTTAGCAGTGGCCCATGCAGGTCACGTCACAACTAGTATAATTTCGTAGTGGTACTCGAACTAGAGTATCGCTACAGCCTGCAGTAGGATATAGGATATAAGTGTCACAACCCGCACCCGGATATACGGATACGAATACGTAGACGATGCCCAGCCTACGCCGCAGTATCGGCGGTAGAACGCTGTCTAGTACCCAAAAATGTATACTACGTCTATAAGGCCTATAACTATAAATATACTCTAGTCACATCACAACAGCTAGGGATGATAAGACAAGAAAGATAACTAAAGCACAAGAACAACTAGAAACTACTAGAAGGAATCATAAGACAGGAAAATAAAGAAGGAACAACAAGACTAACTAAGGATAACTCCCAGGCAACTCACATAGAATAATAGTGAGATCCACCTCAGCTAGCAACATCATGAAGTCCACTAATGGTATAACAACTCCTAAAATATTATCAACGGTATTCTGTCAGGAAAATGAGCAAGTACAAACACTAACAGCAGTTCCATATGAATTGACAAATTCTATAAGAGACAGTATAATGAACTACAAGACAAAGATAAATGAAGACTTGGGAACCGTTCGAAAGCTGACTTACAACCCTTAAACCAAACAAGGACCGGGGTTGTAACCCTTCTCCCGAGAACTCAGTCTCCAATCAAGGTACATCATAGAGGCATATAAAACATGTAAGTAACTGAAATCATAGCATGGTGAGAAGTACTGTATGTAGAACAGAACAAGATATATGATAAGATAAAGTAAATATAAAATGTGCCTTGAATTATTAGAGCGATATGTGATCGGCTTGGGATAAGTGACAGGACAGGCTATCCACTTGGCCCGGCAATCCGCGGTGACCTCAACGGAAAGTCATGCTGGCCAACCTGGATAACGAGCACAAGGCAAGAGGATCTCGCTACACCCTTCGTGAGGGAAGAGTGGCGCGAGCACATGAATAGTGACAGGGTGGCTTGGATCACATAACCCCTAATAATTCCCCATCCCCGAATAGTATAATGGACCTGGACATGACACGTCATGACACGGGATTCCCTAAGAGGATAGCTACTCCCTCTCAGGAATCGGTGTCTATACAAGTACATGGAACAAGGCAGGAAATGTACATATATACCAAGAAAATCCAGGAACAATATCTCATGTCATGATCCAATATATACTAGTCCGTGAACTGTCGTGACTGGGAATCAAGTAAGACACTACGACTGAATCGGATATAGCAGATATCAAGACAATGAAAACTATCAGTGAATGTACTCGCCTGCGGTCCTGAGCTGTCAAATGGGGTCGATGCTCGGAGTGATGCCACAGACCTAAAGATAAGATATATATAAGCTAATTAGGGTTCAACAGTGTTAGGCTTGATTCTATAGTATAAGCTACGTAATCTAGGTCAGACTCAGTCAACTAAGTCAAACTAGGTCACACTGAGTCACACTAGGTCAAACTAGGTCACAAGAAGTCAAACCAAGTCAAACTAGGTTAAACTGGGTCAATGGTTGACTTACAGTTGACTTTTGGTCAACTGGTCAACTCTGGTCAACCAAGGTCAAACTAGTCTAACCTAGGTCAAATGTTGACTCTACTTCGACGTTCAGTCAAAGCAGTCAACCATGGTCAAACTGGGTCAAAGCTAGTCTCTACAAACATCTACAGGGTCAACACATTCAATTTCAGTGGTTGTGAAATCACTGGAATCATTGGTTCTTAAAATAGCACAAAGGAGAAGGATTATAATAATAGGGTAAAAACCTACAGATGTTGTCGAATGATAAAATAAATATCACCAACGTGTCCAGAATGGTCAAATCAGTTAGGATAGCCTGTCCAAAAGTCCAATTTGGACACAGGGGCAAAATGGTAATTTTGGGCCAAAATGATGTCCGCCGTTGGACACACTTTGCACCGAAAAACATGCCAAAATAAAAGTGCACAAAACCTAACAAATTATATGTCCACGAATCCAGAATGACGATACGAACCCAACGGTATATCCAGAATTGGATTCCGTTGAACCGATCTCAAATTGGTCCGTTGACCAGGACATTGGAAACCGATTTGCACGGAAAAGCGTGCCGGAACCAATGTCCACTAAAACCTAGAAAATTATATGTCAACAAGTCCAGAATGACGATACGAACTCAACGGTATATTCGGAATTGGATTCCGATGAGCCGAACTCAAAATGACCCGTTGACCCAGAAAGTGGGACTCGCTTTGCACCGAAATGCGTGCCAGGGCCCACGTTCTCCAAATCAAGCAAACTTTATATGAAAACATGCCAGAACGACGCCACGAGTCTACTGGTGGTGTCAGAAATTGAATCCGGAGTCCCGGGTTCAAAAATGGAATTTTACAAGTGCAACACTAAGAATTCGAACAGCCAACTTTGGCGTTGAATTCGACCGACCTAACAAGCTCAAACTGAAATGAAATCTAAAGGGAGCAGAAAGAGGGTTATACCAGCTGTGCACCGGAACTGGTAGCACGCAAAACGGAGCTGCAACGACGAAGATACGAACCCGTGAGGTTGGTGTCGCAAAACTATCCAAAAATAGTACAAATTAAATCGTCAACTTGGTGGCCGGTTTTGATGTATCAAACGACGAAATTAACGGTTCAAACTTGACAGAGGTGAAGAGGGATATACCAAGATTGAGACGGAGCGAGGAGTTCGTCGATCCAATGGTCGGATCACCCAAAAAATGTGCGCGAAGTCGCTGTCCCGAAACACACTTTCTGAATTTCATCCGCGCGTGCGTCGACGGGATTCTGTGCGAAACGCACGAATCGTGTGTTTCACGCGCCGGGGAAGAGGGCGGTGGCCATGAGGGCCTGCCCGGGGGTGCGCCCGGTCAAGGTGGGGGCCGACCACGGCGGTGGCGCGCGGTGGTGCGCGGTGGTGCACGGCCACCGGCGCCACGAAATGGAGCTGCTGTTGCCGTTACTTGCTGTAACTGCTGCTGGCGCTTGCTGCTGCGCTGCCACCTCGCTGCTGCTGCAGCCACGCGCGGTGGCGCGCGGCGGGGCGGCGACGGCGGTGCCCGTGGCGGCAGCGGCGGCGGGATGGTGTTGAAAGTGGTGGTGGTATGTAGTGATGGTGGTGTTAATGGTGGTGGTGTGGTGTGTAGTAAAGATGTGGAAGATGATGATGAAGAATAGAGAAGGAGGAGGAGGAGATGGTGGGGGTGTCGGCTAGGTAGAGAAGAGGAGAGAGGGAGGTCGGCTGATGGCAGGGGGTGTGTTTATGGGAGTGGAGAGAGAGAGAGGGATGAGTATATGTGTGTGAGTATATATATATATCATATATAGAAGAAAGAGAGAGAGTTATATTATTAGAGAGAGAGGAGAGAGAGAGAAAGTAGAGAGGGGGGGTATGTGGTCGACTGAAATAGGGGGAGAGGGTGTGCTGGTGATGGGGGGGTGTATGTGTGGGAGTGGGTTAATAAGAGAGAGAGATATTTGTAAATATATATGTGTATATATATTATATAAAGAAGAGGGAGAGAATGAGAGATATTTTAGAGAGAGAAGGGGTGGGGCTGTACTGTACGGGTAGGGGGTGAGGTTTGTATGAGTGTGTGTGTTGGTGTGTATATATATATATATATATATATATATATAAAAAAAATAATATATATATATATATATTTTATATATATATATATATATATATATATATATATATATATATATATATATATATATATATATATATATATAGAAGTGAGAGAGTGAGAAATAGAGAGTTATATATTTATATATATATATATATATATATATATATATATATATATATATATATATATAATTATCAAAAATAATTTTAGAAAATTCAAAAATCAGTCCCGAAAATTCAGGGGCTTACATCCTACCCACCTTATAAAAATTTCGTCCTCGAAATTAAAGGTTGGTAGTGGGGTTAATGGTGATGAAATGAAGATGGTGGTTAAAGCATGATAGAAGATTTAGGCAATATTTTAGGCACGATCCAAGAATGACGAATTTTGTACGATCAAGATAATCAATTCAAAATTGTTCAGGCACGATGAGAGATTCGATAGAAATCAGGTTATAGGTCACATAAGCACGATCAAGGTCCAAGTTCAGTTGTGAATGACGAACAAATCATGAATTCAAAATCAAGGTCTTAAAAGCACAATTTAGGAAGGAACCCAAGTCAATTAGGCACGGTAGAAAGTCAAACATGTTTAATTCTAACACGACTAATTTTGTAGTCACACTAGTTAGTCGTGATTGAAAGTCAAAGTTTTAGGCACGAGTTGAGGCAAGATAAAGTATATGGTTATCATCGTTAAAATCACGGTCAAGGAAATCCCAAGTTGTCTTAGTCATGCCAAATCATCTAGGCACGACTAATCACAAGGAATTCGGATGTAATCAGAAAATGAAATCAAGGTCGAAAAGTGTTTAGACACGAGTGTCCAAATCCAAACATGATCAAAATCGGAAGTCAATACACGAGGGTTAATAGCATTGAAATTCAACCACGATAAAGAAATTAGTCTCAACACGATCTAAGTTGATCAACTTTCGATTAATCAGAATTTGGCAAGATGGAGAATAATATCAACGAAGGCTGGGCACGAAAATCCAAGGATGGAAATCCAAGTCAGAATTGAATTTAACTCAATTGAGTACAACCCAGGATACGGGTACGATAGAAGAGATGACCAAAGTCGTTCGGTCGCGATCAAGAAAATTATGATTTAACGATATTGAAAACTCAAGGGATGATTCAGAGATATGGAATAAGTCAAATTTCTCTTTAGTAGAAATTAAAGACAAGGTTTCATAGGGAAGCCAAGTTAATCATCTCTATCTGATACTATCAAGTTTATCTGGTCATCATTGGCCAATCGCACCTTTAATCTCACAAGTCCAAATATAAAATCAATCTTATACAACTACTTCCAGAATTACCCATCCGTCATGAAGATTGGACTTTGTCATGATACCATAGGCCAGATTCCAAATTCCAAAACCCTAATCAAGAAGTACACCCTTCACTAGAACTCCACACTATCTACTTAATCATCCTTAAATCCGAATTCTTCCACCTTGTCCTATATTGATCTGAACCTCTAAACCAAGTTTATAATATCCTTGAACTTGTTCAAATCACTCTCATGGTGTTATTCAATCTAATACCACTAGGTCTTATAAAACTTATTCTTCTATTACCAATCAACCTTCATATTTCCTTCATCATACACTTCTAATTATCAACCATCTCAATCAGTAAATTATATCCACAAAATCTTTTCTTCCTTTTTTTTTGACTCAAAATCCTTGTGTTCTCTATCCTCTTACCAATGCCTTGTCCAGTTTCTAAACTATATCCACAAAATATAAATTTTTATACCATTAATGTACATCCTATTGTCCTTCTTATTTGAAATCCTTGAACTTGCTTTCCAAGTAATTCATCCTCGAAATACCCTAGTAACTCATTTCTAAACTGATTATATCGATCCCTTGGTTTCAGTTTCAACCTCAATCATACTTCTATCTCAAATTTCTACACTAGATCCAACATCCCATATTCCTACCAAGATACCACTTGATAATAAATCCGCCTTCCGAACGAGATGATTTACGATACTTCCTTAACCCTTCCAAGGTGAAAAGAAACAAAATTTTAAATGACTTCACAGTGCAGTTGACAGGAATAGATAAAAGACAGGTGATTGGTGTAATCAAGACATAATTAATCAGGATGGATGAAGTAATAAAAAGATGAGGAAATCATCATATAATGAGAAGACAAATGACGGAACAAGAAATAATGGTAGGGATTGTCCTTGATCAATAGGTCAAAAGAAGTTAATCACCTCAAGATATAACCTGATAACCATACACGTCTATCCAAAATTATGTTGCCAAAATTTACGCCACGCCAGTAAACATAGCTGCAATAAACGATAGAGTCCATAACTAAGGTATACACCCTACAATCATGTCATCTAGATTCCTTACCACGCCAACCGGTATGGCTGCAAGAGAATCTAAATGCCATAACTAGGATAGCATATCCAAAATTAGGCTCCATGTCCCTGTCAGGCTAGCTAATATGACTGCGATAAATTCCAAACTCCATAAGTAAAGTAGACATTTATCGTTCACATCGTCCTCATCAAATATGTTTATCAGAATATCTTAACTCAATCCAGAGAAACTTATCTTCAACAAAATCAAAATTAAAGTCAACAACGAACATCAAGAATTAAAATTCAACAACGAATCAAAGATAAGTAAATGGAAACTAGCGGAAACAGATTCCGAAGTAAAGTTTAGAAGAAAATTCTCAGGAGATATCCAAAGGTACTATCTAGGTCAAGATAAAAGAAAATTATTTGGAATATAATCTAAAACAATCTCAACCTGATATGAGACTGGCAAATCATATTCACGTCTCAACCTAGAAGATATATAAGTCCAACTTATACCTTCCCTCTGGGGTCCATAAACTCAAACCAAAGAAAGAATACAGTTGATAACGGACAGATGTTTCAGAAATCAGGATGGACAAGAACAAATGGGAAAAGTTTTGAAAAGTTCGAAATAAGATTTTCAGGGGCATCCCTGGAATCTACCAAGAGTTCCTAATATGTGACTGAGTACCAAATTCCTAAAATATTCCAAGACTCAACCTTAATCCTAGGGCAGGCTCGCAGTAGTACAGAAAAGCTCAAGTACTACCACGACTTCGCATTAATTGCAAAGACTGGCCTGCATGGGCCACCACTAAAAACGTGTCACGACCCGCACCCGGATATACGGATACGAATACGTAGACGACGCCCAGCCTACGCCGCAGTATCGGCGGTAGAACGCTGTCTAGTACCCAAAAATGTATACTATGTCTATAAGGCCTATAACTACAAATATACTCTAGTCACATCACAACAACTAGGGATGATAAGACAAGAAAGATAACTAAAGCACAAGAACAACTAGAAACTACTAGAAGGAATCATAAGACAGGAAAATAAAGAAGGAACAACAAGACTAACTAAGGATAACTCCCAGGCAACTCACATAGAATAATAGTGAGATCCACCTCAGCTAGCAACAACATGAAGTCCACTAATGGTATAACAACTCCTAAAATATTATCAACGGTATCCTGTCAGGAAAATGAGCAAGTACAAACACTAACAGCAGTTCTATGTGAATTGACAAATTCTATAAGAGACAGTAAAATGAACTATAAGACAAAGATATATGAAGACTTGGGAACCGTTCGAAAGCTGACTTACAACCCTTAAACCAAATAAGGACCGGGGTTGTAACCCTTCTCCCGAGCAGAACTCAGTCTCCAATCAAGGTACATCATAGAGGCATATAAAACATGTAAGTAACTAAAATCATAGCATGGTGAGAAGTACTGTATGTAGAACAGAACATGATATATGATAAGATAAAGTAAATATAAAATGTGCCTTGAATTATTAGAGCGATATGTGATCGGCTTGGGATAAGTGACAGGACAGGCTATCCACTTGGCCCGGCAATCCGCGGTGACCTCAACGAAAAGTCATGCTGGCCAACCTGGATAACGAGCACAAGGCAAGAGGATCTCGCTACACCCTTCGTGAGGGAAGAGTGGCGCGAGCACATGAATAGTGACAGGGTGGCTTGGATCATATAACCCCTAATAATTCCCTATCCCCGAATAGTATAATGGACCTGGACATGACACGTCATGACACGGGATTCCCTAAGAGGATAGCTACTCCCTCTCAGGAATCGGTGTCTATACAAGTACATAGAACAAGGCAGGAAATGTACATATATACCAAGAAAATCCAGGAACAATATCTCATGTCATGATCCAACATATACTAGTCCGTGAACTGTCGTGACTGGGAATCAAGTAAGTCACTACGACTGAATCGGATATAGCAGATATCAAGACAATGAAAACTATCAGTGAATGTACTCGCCTGCGGTCCTGAGCTGTCAAATGGGGTCGATGCTCGGAGTGATGCCACAGACCTAAAGATAAGATATATATAAGCTAATTAGGGTTCAACAGTGTTAGGCTTGATTCTATAGTATAAGCTACGTAATCTAGGTCAGACTCAGTCAACTAAGTCAAACTAGGTCACACTGAGTCACACTAGGTCAAACTAGGTCACAAGAAGTCAAACCAAGTCAAACTAGGTTAAACTGGGTCAATGGTTGACTTACAGTTGACTTTTGGTCAACTGGTCAACTCTGGTCAACCAAGGTCAAACTAGTCTAACCTAGGTCAAATGTTGACTCTACTTCGACGTTCAGTCAAAGCAGTCAACCATGGTCAAACTGGGTCAAAGCTAGTCTCTACAAACATCTACAGGGTTAACACATTCAATTTCAGTGGTTGTGAAATTACTGGAATCGATGGTTCTTAAAATAGCACAAAGGAGAAGGATTATAATAATAGGGTAAAAACCTACAGATGTTGTCGGATGATAAAATAAATATCACCAACGTGTCCAGAATGGTCAAATCAGTTAGGATAGCCTGTCCAAAAGTCCAATTTGAACACAGGGGCAAAAACGGTAATTTCGGGCCAAAATGATGTCCGCCGTTGGACACACTTTGCACCGAAAAACATGCCGAAATAAAAGTGCACAAAACCTAACAAATTATATGTCCACGAATCCAGAATGACGATACGAATCCAACGGTATATCCAGAATTGGATTTCGTTGACCCGATCTCAAATTGGTCCGTTGACTAGGACATTGGAAACCGATTTGCACGGAAAAGCGTGCCGGAACCAAAGTCCACTAAAACCTAGAAAATTATATGTCAACGAGTCCAGAATGACGATACGAACTCAACGGTATATCCGGAATTGGATTCCGATGAGCCGAACTCAAAATGACCCGTTGACCCAGAAAGTGGGACCCGCTTTGCACCGAAATGCGTGCCAGGGCCCACGTTCTCCAAATCAAGCAAACTTTATATGAAAACATGCCAGAACGACGCCACGAGTCTATTAGTGGTGTCAGAAATTAAATCCGGAGTCCCGGGTTCAAAAATGGAATTTTACAAGTGCAATACTAAGAATTCGAACAGCCAACTTTGGCGTTGAATTCGACCGACCTAACAAGCTCAAACTGAAATGAAATCTAAAGGGAGAAGAAAGAGGGTTATACCAGCTGTGCACCGGAACTGGTAGCGCGCAAAACGGAGCTAAAACAAGAAAGATACGAACCCGTGAAGTTGGTGTCGCAAAACTGTCCAAAAATAGTACAAATTAAATCGTCAACTTGGTAGCCGGTTTTGATGTATCAAACGACAAAATTAATGGTTCAAACTTGACAAAGGTGAAGAGGGATATACCGAGATTGAGACGGAGCAAGGAGTTTGCCGATCCAACGGTCGGATCACCCAAAAAATGCGTACGAAGTCGCTGTCCCGAAACACACTTTCTGAATTTCATCCGCGCGCGCGTCGACGGGATTCTGTGCGAAACGCACGAATCGTGTGTTTCACGCGCCGGAGAAGAGGGCGGTGGCCACGAGGGCCTGCACGGGGGTGCGCCCGGTCAAGGTGGGGGCCGACCATGACGGTGGCGCGCGGTGGTGCGCGGTGGTGCGCGGCCACCAGCGCCACGAAATGGAGCTGCTGCTGCCGCTACTTGCTGCAACTGCTGCTGGCGCTTGCTGCTGCGCTGCCACCTCGCTGCTGCTGCTGCCACGCGCGGTGGCGCGCGGTGGGGCGGCGACGGCGGTGCCCGTGGTGGCGGCGGCGGCGGGATGGTGTTGAAAGTGGTGGTGGTGTGTAGTGATGGTGGTGTTAATGGTGGTGGTGTGGTGTGTAGTGAAGATGTGGAAGATGATGATGAAGAATAGAGAAGGAGGAGGAGAAGATGGTGGGGGTGTCGGCTAGGTAGGGAAGAGGAGAGAGGGAGGTCGGCTGATGGCAGGGGGTGTGTTTATGGGAGTGGAGAGAGAGAGAGGGATGAGTATATGTGTGTGAGTATATATATATCATATATAGAAGAAAGAGAGAGAGATATATTATTAGAGAGAGAGAGAAAGTAGAGAGGGAGGGGTATGTGGTCGGCTGAAATAGGGGTAGAGGGTGTGCTGGTGATGGGGGGGTGTATGTGTGGGAGTGGGTTAATAAGAGAGAGAGAGATATTTGTAAATATATATGTGTATATATATTATATAAAGAAGAGGGAGAGAATGAGAGATATTTTAGAGAGAGAAGGGGTGGGGCTGTACTGTACGGGTAGGGGGTGAGGTTTGTATGAGTGTGTGTGTTGGTGTATATATATATATATATATATATATATATATATATATATATAGAAGTGAGAGAGTGAGAAATAGAGAGTTTTATATATATATATATATATATATATATATATATATATATATATATATATATATATATATATATATATGTATATAATTATCGAAAATAATTTTAGAAAATTCAAAAATCAGTCCCGAAAATTCAGGGGCTTACAATAAGTTAAGGTGCTCAATCACATTAGGAAAACCCTTATCTAATTCTTGCTGCCAGTTGCCTTCTTTTGAAATGAACTGCCCTCCTCTGATTATATCGCTTCCTTCTCAGTAATTGATTCTTTGTTTGATCTGTCTTCACTATGCCGCTGTGACATGGCCCGAAGCTGAGGCTTTACCCTCACTAGGTACTTCATGTGGTGTCACCCCACTGTAGCATGGAGTACTATGCTCCTTTGTAATGCTGTGCTACCCGTGCTTCCTGTGAAGCACGTCGAACATCCCAAATGCCCGAGAACCCATTAAGGCATCCAAGCCATCCTCTTACAGGACTTTGTTCTATACAAAGAACAAACAGTAGACAATAATGGTTTTGGGTCCATAACCCGTATTTTCTAAAGGATTGCCCACTGTCAATAGTGGTTCTTGGTTCGTAACCCCGTAATTCCCAAAGGTATACATATTATTCCTGATATTCTTTCATTCAATGATCCTTATTTGAACTAAAGCTAGAAGCCTAGTAGATTTCTCTTTGAACTAATAGCATAAACTTTATAGTAGAATTACAAAGACACAATATCAGAGTGTCTTCAAGCCTATTTTACATGTTGTGTCTTCGACCAGCTGGTGCTTGAGATCTTTGGTGAACGGATCTACCAGATTCTCTTACTCCGAACATCGACCATGGAAATGACTCCTCTTTTAATAAGATCATTCACCGTCTTGTGCCTTAGACGTGATGTAATATGTAGGCAACTCTAGAGGAGGGTGAATAGAGTTTGTGTCTATAATGACCAATTAAAAAATAACTTTATGCAAAGTCCAGAAAGCAGCTATATAATTAGAGAGTAATAATGTTGAAAGTAAAAGAGTTTAGAAGAGCAAACGTAAACACAACGATATATCCTGGTTTCCCTCGTGGAGGACTAATCCAGGCCCGAGAACTCTTCCTCGGAGTTTGAATCCATTATTTATGAAATAGGGTACACACGCGCCTGTAGAAGCATGAAAAAGGAATATTACTTTTAATCCCACATCGGAAATAAAAAGAGGAGAAGTCTTATTTCACTCTATATAAAGAGCCCATTTGCCTCCTCTGAAAGGGGGCACCAAAATAAAAAAAGAAAATGAAGCCCGTTCGAGCCAAAAAAAAGTTGCAACGGTGCCTCTTCTTCTTCTGGATCGGTAGCAAGTTCTTCACTTGCTATCTTGGCAAGGAAAAGATGGGCCACTACGAAGAAATCCAAGACGGCATGGGCCATGCGCCCTCAATATGCTATACCAGCAACCAGCCAGAAACATGCGCTGAAAACTATGCGCACGACTAATAGCAGGATGTAAAGAAGTTGACTCAGGTGCTTTCGCACCCGGAATGGGTCAACACTTAAGGTCCTCCTTCCACTTGGGTGCATTTCATGCGCTTGAACCAAGTCAGGGGACAAATCTTGCGGTGTCAAACCCATGCGCCTACGTGGGCATGCGCATAAAGTGGGTTCCACTCGCAATATATGATGCTCTCCTAGTAATGATCTGGGTGCATTTCATGCGCTAGAACTGGATCAGGGGGGCATCACTCATACACTCACCCTGATGCTTGGCTTTGCCATGTGACTAAAGAGGGTGCAAGTGTGAACTTCTCCTCACACGATTTATGCAATGTAATCACTCACAGACGTAGATCGGGGGAGACGACCACCATGCACAACTCGTCCCTCGTGAGACATGCTTATGCTACGGTCGCCATCAACTGCTGGTGCCACAAAACAGTGGCTCCACCACCAAGGCGGTCTGTGTTTCAGCGACTTCAATCTGCTGCACAAGTTCGACATAATCTCGAAAACATGATGCCAATTGAAGACTTTGTAACAGTCTACTCTCAACTAGGCGCATCACTCTGATGTCTTACCTAGGCGCATCGTCTCAGCCCAGTGCATCAGTCTGCCAGCGTATCACTCTGTCCCGTCAGAGCGAATCACTTCCTCATCAACGCACAGGCGCATCTGCCAACCTGGGGCTTTTCCATCATAATGAGACTTGGGCACATCAAACCCAAACCATATATTCAACTTGGCACCCAATGCCATCTCATAGAAGAATACTGCTGACAAGGGGATCGAACATAAACTATCATATCCATTCTCGGCGTATCTTAGTCTTCTGAAGGAGTTCATCATTAAAGCTTCTTCGAACAAGGAGATCAGTAATCCACAGTGTAGCATCTCGTCAAGGAGGAGGATCGGTCGAGTTCATCTCCGTTTGGAAAGAAAAGTGAAACGAGAAACAAAACTTCTCTTCATGCTGCTACTTATAGGCTAGGGCAAATCAAACACATGCAACAAGTGGCAACTTTTCCAAAGTCAGTACAATGAATTTGAATTTATGGTGATGAATCTGCCCCCCTTCGAATTCAGCCAAGTCAAAACAGCCATTAATGTCTCGAAGAACTCAACAGACGGGCCAATAAGGATGCGCCGTCAGCACCATGCGCTCCGTACCGATGCGTCCAATGGGATATTAACCCATGCGCCTAGTGGTGCACAAACTGATGTGCCCACTTCAACTCATCACCTATCAAGCACTTAATGTTATGTGACAGAGTCGACAGCACGTTCCCCAAAGACTGAACGGTTGGCAGCTTTTTGCAAAAAATAAAGAGCCACAGACGTCAGCATCATCACTACTTACTTTTGTCGACTACAGCTATCCTTGCCACTTGGCTGGCCGATCATTCGTATGCGCCTCCATATCCATACGCCTAGAAGTCTGCATGCACCTCAAAAGCCATGCACCCCCGACTCGCTCCTGATCCTCAAATGACAAAAACCAAGTCTTTGTATGCACCTCCACAGCCATGCACTCGAAGCTCTGCATGCGCCTCAGAAGCCATGCACCCAGACTTGTCTGTGACCTCTAAAAGTCATAGACCAAGTCACTCCATGCGCCAAATCCTAGGCACATCCTGACAAATCACCCTCCTCCAAATTTGAGATCTTTGAGCCATGAACACACACCACATGTCATTTGACTCAGTTCTGCCTACGAATGGGTGCTAACCACCCAAGATCTCAGCAACAACCGAATCTCCACAACTGCCACATGTCAGCTCCACCACAGCCCAACAGTGTAGTACAAACAAGATTCATCTTCAACCAAGGACACATCGTCCATGCGCCCTACAGCATCAGCCACATGGCGTTCCTACGTATAGGCGCATCCTACATATGTGCGCATGAGCAGACCAGTCTGCTGCCTATAAATAGAAAGATTAGTCCTTCATCCACACACACAGAGAGATCATCATATCTATATATAGAGACAAGAAGAGACACGTAATGTCTACTTCTTCTCCAAATGCTCCGGCATCCAGAGCATCCCAGACCTTCAGAGAATCCAAGATCGTCATCAGATCGTCAACGGAGTTAATGCATTACCACTCGCTCCACCGATACAGTTTCCAGATAAAAACAAAAGTGTACTGCTAGGACTACGTCTAAGTCCTATATTGTATACTGTTCTATTTGTAATTGAAATACCAAAGTTTTATCTCAACAAAATCTTGTCACATTTTCGATGGCAAACAAGCTGGCGACTCTGCTGGGGACTTTTTTTTCTTCTGACGAGAAAGTTGTGTCGCAATTCGACGACATCAAGCTTGGCTCATCCTATAAGACACTCATGGTGCGCCTCAATCAACAGGCGTATGAGGATTTCATCTCTGAAGGCAGAGCAAGTCCTTCGAAGCAGCAGCCAAAGCCGAAGAAGACTCGCCATGTCTGGGTGCACAAAGGAGATGTGCCGAGCACCACCGCTGAAGGGGACGCACCACCGCAGCCCACCCTTCCTGCTGACATTCTTGGCAAACAAGATGCACCCGCCAGTGCAGCACATCTGCCAGGGAAATGCAGTGTAGACTACATTCCCTAACTGTCCTCTTCCCAGTAGAAGAAGATACGCCGACAAAACAAATGCGTATCCAGCTTCCCACGTATGAACTCTGTCGTGTAGGAGAGGGCCTCTGTCTTTCACAAAATCACTTGCTGTCGTGGCGAGGATGAGTTGGATTCTGAGTACTATGTGCCTTCGCGGGCTGGTACGAAGAAATCCAAGGCAGCACGGGCCATGCGCCCCAAATGTGCTACTCTCACAGTGAACCAGAGATGCGCGCTCGAAATCATGCGCGCTGCCGATGGTAAACTGTATAGAGTCGACTCGGGTGCGTTTGCACCATATACGAGCTGACTTTCAAAGTTCCCGTCTCGCTTGGACGCATCTTCTGCATTTGGAACCAAGTCATACGAGGCAAAACTTGTGACTTTGAACCCATGCGCCCACGTGGGTTATGTACATGAAGTGGGTTCAAGTCGCGATACATGTTGCCCTTCCACCAATGATCTGGGCGTATCTTATGTGCTGGAACTGGATCAGGGGGTCCAGGATTCACATGACCACCCCAGCACTTGGCCTCGCCATGCGCCTGAAGGAGGTGTGAAAGTAAAAAATCTCCTTTCATGATTTGCGTAATGTGATCACTCACAAACTCAGATCAGGAGAGCTGACCATTAAGCACGATACGCCCCTCATGGGGCACACTTGTGCCATGGTCACCATCAACTACTGTTATTGCAAAATAACGGCTCCATCATCCAAGTAGTCTGTGTTCCAGCGATTGTAATCTGTTGCACCCATCCGACGTCGTCTCGGAAAGAAGGTGCCAATTGAAGATGAGTCAGAGCCTAAGGCCGCTTCTTGCTATGTTGTCTCCAACTCCCACTCATCAGGGAGAAAGATAACCACCAATCCCTCGACCTCAGCAGCATCGTCTAAGAGTCAGCCGAGGAAAAGCAAAACGATGGTCCCGTCCTCAGGGGTGTTTGAGAGTACCCGGTCAAGGAAGAAGGTTCCAGTAGGAGCATCAGCTGGGAGTGATCAAACTCCTGCTATCCATGACAACCCTCCTCTTGAAGATGAGGACGTTCTCCAAGGAACCAACCCCGAGGTAGTTGGGAGTAGCCAGTACGAGGCCTCGGAAGGGGAGGCCCTTCCACAGGAAAGTGAGGTCGAAAGAGAAGCCTCAACCGAACCATCTACTTCCACCCGTGTTATGCCAGTCTATATAGCTAGGGGTGGTGATGAAGAAGAGTCAGTCACTCTAGCTCCGGACATCGTGCAGCGCATGGACACCCTGGAGGGAGCCTCAAGACCCTCTCTGCCACCATACAATCCTTGACTCAAATGGTATTTTAGATTCAGACCACTCTAGCATCTCAACCATTAGCAAGTGTACCTGTCTTCACCAGTCCCGATCCAGGGGCCAATGGAGAATCAAGTATACCCGCTCATCGGGTATCTTCGGGTGCAGATCATCACACTGTACCTCGGACATCGGCTCCTTCAAATACCGAACTTCACACCTTACCGCCCTCACTGGCTTCCAGTTCTACAGAAGAGCTAGTGGACATGATCAGAGATCTGTACGAGCGCTTTGAAGCGCGAAACAAACAGGAAGAACGTCAGAAGATGGGAATCCTGCAAGCTTACCCTCTCAAATGAAACAAAGTGGTTTACCCTCCCAAGTATAAACCACAAACATTAACGCCATATGATGGGAAGGATTCTCCTCGCCGGTATATGACCTACTTCCAGTCTCAAATGGGACATCTTCCAAAGGAAGATGCCCTGCTCACCAGCCTGTTTGTTGAGGCATTGAAGGGAGTCGCTTATGACTGGTACTATAGTCTCCCTAACTACTCTATATCATCCTTTAATGACTTGACACGCCTCTTCCTTGACCAATTTTATGACGGTGGGAAGGACATTACTATGTCATCCCTTATAGAAGTGTGCCAGACAGAGAAGGAGACTGTTCGGGCCTTCATCGAACGTTTTCGACAAGCATGCTTAAGGTTGCCTCCGGGTATGCCAAAACATGCACTGATTGATGCCTACAGCATGAACAAGACTCCTGTAATCAAGCTCTGGCTTGACTCCATCCAGCCTTGCAATTGGAGTTCATTGACCATCAGGGCCGAAGCTGCTGAGAAGAAGGTACGTAATGCTCGCCTTCTGGGGGTTAACTTCCTCGCCTTTGATGACAAAAGGAACCGTGTTGCTACCAAAAATAGTGGTGCAAGACGAAAGAAAAGTAGGCATTGACTGTCAACGCTTTGAAAAGTACGTAGGGGTTCGTTCAAAAACCTCCACCAACGCTGAGGTCGAAGAAGGTCTACTCCTTCAATGACAAGGACACCTTACAACTGTTAGAGATGCTGAAACAGAGTGACAATATCAAGTTGCCTGATCCTAAGCATCCTGACGAGGTGGACAGAGTGGGCGACCCAAGGTACTGTTACTACCATCGGTTCATTGGACATCCAACTCAAGACTGCTACATCCTCAAGAACTACATACAACGCATGATCAATGCGAACGTCATCTCAGTCGACTACGAGGAGAAGACAGTCTTGGCCAACATGGTGTCACTCCAGTTCGACACCTTACCGCCTACTAC
Organism: Iris pallida; assembly: GCA_029216955.1. Classification (NCBI taxonomy): domain Eukaryota; kingdom Viridiplantae; phylum Streptophyta; class Magnoliopsida; order Asparagales; family Iridaceae; genus Iris; species Iris pallida. The sequence continues at coordinate 27,522 of JANAVB010018644.1, forward strand.
AACTCAAGATGGTGTTGTACCCATCCCGAAGGCGACATTGGAGGTGGTCAACCTTCCGTCGACTCGTGACAACGCGGGTGCATTCTACATCCAAAGCTAAAGGCAAGAAGACCAAGTCTTGCCGAATTGTGACCTCTTCCCCCAAGGAGGTACTTTCTGTACAAACGTGTTCACAGCAGAGCCTAAGGAAGCCCCTATCGAAGTGGCACCTCTCGTCACAACTTCGGCTGCTCAAGGTGAAGGACCTTCCCGACTTCCGGCAGCTGATAAACAGAAGCATAAGGAGGCCCACTTCGATAGGCCTCTACGAAGAGACAATGCTTTAGGGTTAACCAAACCCCACAACTTTGACATACTAGCACAACTTGCCAGTACCCCAGCTCGGTTGTCCTTGTTCGAGCTCCTCTACCTATCCAAATATACTCGGGAGGCTCTCTGCGAAGCCCTGAAGGATGCTGAGTCTTTCATCAGTCAGGTCAAGAAGCCTGAGGACAATCCAGCAGCATGTCCACACTGCCATAGTATGGGGGAGATCATCCCCAATATCACATTCACTCAAAATACATGCTGCTCAAGAACAACAGGCACAACAGGCCGCTGTATTACACAGGGTACGTCGGTGCCAACAAGGTGGATCGAATTCAGATCGACCCAGGGTCTTCTCTTAGCATTATCCCCCGAACTCTGCTCCATACGTTGGGGATCCCGATGCATCGTCTGACAGTGTCCCATACTACAATCAATGGCTTCAATGCCAGCAAGAGTGAGCCGCTGGGGAAGATCCGGCTGAAGTGTCATACCGGTGATCTCCAGACCGTAGTGACCTGTTATGTTGTGGATACGGACGTCAACTACAATATCTTGTTAGGGCGACAGTGGCTACATGAATACTTGGTGGTACCATCCACTCTCCATCAATGTATGAAGTATGTATCCACCAACGACATAGTCCGAACAGAGTTTACTGATGTTGATCCTTTCAGAAGGATTAAGGCCTTCTTCACCGACTCTGATCTGTATAAGTCGATTTATCTCGAAGATGAAGCCAATAATGTCGATGATGAAGCTGAAGCTGAAGCTGACTTGGAGACAGAAATGACAATCGTCGCTCCCCTGAAATTGTGACTCAAGGGGAAGTCGCCTCAAACACCGCCTCCTCTAGTGGTCAAACTTCGCAGAAGGGCACCAACTTCTCTAGGAGAAGCATCCACTGAAGCCCCCTTGAAGATACGACTCAAGGGAAAGCCTCCCCAAGTGTCGGCTCCTCTCATAGCAAAACTACGTGGGAAGGCATCAGTCGCCGGAACATCAACTGAGGCACCTCTCAAGGTGCGGCTTAAAGGCAGATCTCCTCAATCTTCAGCCCCTATTAAGCTTCAAGAGAAGGCCCACGTATCTCTATCGGCACCAGAGGTGACAAAGGTCAAGCTCCCAATAGGTTCTTCCGAACCACCTCACGCTTCTCCAGTACTCACTGACGAAGAATTGGGAGAGTACATATCCTCCAATATGGATGCACCATCCCTTAATGATGTAATCCCTCGAGACAAGATCTCGTATTTTATAAATAAAAGGGTGTCGTTCAATTATTCTAGTCTTCCACATATACTCTAGATAATGCTCTATAATCGTTGCAAACACAAATAATGATTGTTATTCATGTAAATTAAGTCGTCATGTACCAAGGAGTCTGTTATATAGCCCCACCTCAGAACTAGGACGAGAAACCTATCATCTTCGACAAAGTCGAGCGTCACCAAAACCTTCCACAGACGGAGCCAGAACCCGACACCGACAGGATACAAATTTACCGATACAATGATCGAGCCAAGTATCTCTTCCAAAAGATGGGCTACAACCTGAAAAGTGACCAGGGTCTAAACTATGGCAAGGGCCGACGTCTTCCCTTATGACTCCATGTTCCGAAAGGGAAGCCACAAGACTAGTATCATCGTACTCGGCGGGGGGTGGGCTACATCACGTCCCCAACAACCCTAGAAAGTTCAGAAGCAGAAGACATCGCACACTCTCACTCGTCTGAGGCTTCAACTTGGGACACCGACACCAGCGTTGGCCCAATCTTCAGGAAGGTGTTGTCAGCCAACACGACATCTGGACATCCTTCAGAAGATGAAGATGACAATCAAACAATAGACTTATTCGAAGAAGAACCCTTGGCTCAACGCCTAGGCGCACAATAGGAATCTCGCTTTGAATTAAGAGAACCTCCTACCAAAGATGAATTCAAGCAGATCGACCTCGGGGATGGATCTTCAACCAAACCTATTTTCATCAGCAAGAGCTTGGCAGGAAAGGACCAAGAATCTTTGGTCCAATTGGTCAAAGAATACATCGACGTCTTCGTCTGGAGTTACGAAGAGATGTTGGGGCTTGACCCACAAGTCTCAATGCACAAGCTTAATATCATACCTAACGCTAAGCCCGTTAAGCGACAAAAGCGATACTTCCATCCCAACATTATGGACATTATTGACAAAGAAGTAGATAAACTCCTGGCCAGCGGGTTTATTCGCGAAGTGCAACATCCGGAGTGGGTAGCCAACGTTGTTCCCGTCACCAAGAAAAATAGGAAGATCCGGGTCTGCATTGACTTTCGGGACCTCAACTCGGCTTGTCCGAAGGACGAGTTTTCATACTCGATCACCGAGGTGATGATCGACAATACATGTGGCTTCGAGTGCATGTCCTTCATGGATGGGTGCTTGGGTTACAACCAAATCAAGATGTTCCTAGACGATAAAAAGCATACGTCGTTCAGGACTCCGAAGAGTTTTTTTGCTATACAGTAATGCCCTTTGGCCTGAAGAATGCAGGTGCCACATACCAAAGAGCTATGAGCACTATCTTTCGCCAGCACCTCTGCAAAATAGTGGAATGCTATGTTGACGATATTGCCGTCAAAAACCGTCTTCGAGGCGATCACCTACAAGATCTAAAGACGGTCTTCGATCTCATGCAGGCACATCAGCTCAAGATGAACCCTGCCAAATCCTTCTTTAGGATTTCTAGTGGAAAGTTCTTGGGCTTCATTATCACTGCAAAAGGCATCCACGTCGACCCCGGGAAGACTAAAGCCATCCTTGACATGGACCCTCCGAAGAACCTTAGAGAACTTCGAGGCCTACAAGGATGTCTCACATACATTCGAAGGTTTATCGCGAACCTTTCTGGGAAATGCCAGCCCTTGACCAAGCTCATGAAGAAGGAAGTCTCCTATGTCTGGACGAAAGAATGTCAAAATGCCTTCGACGACATTAAAGCTTATCTGATGAGCCCCCCAGTCTTGGTGGCGCCCGTCACAGGCAAACCATTCTTGCTCTATGTCCGCGTAATAGACCATTCCCTTGGCGCTTTATTGGCCCAGAACAATGATACGGGACACGAGCAAGCCATCTACTACCTCAGTAGGACAATGATCAGGACCGAACACTGGTACAATCCTGTCGAAAAGGAGTGTCTAGCTCTGGTGTTCTCCATCCAGAAGACTCACCATTATGTCTCGGGACAGACAATTCACGTCATCTCCTGTTTCAATCCGCTCAGAGTTCTCATGACAAAGTCGGGAGTGCTAAATTCCCGATTAGCTACTTGGGCGATACTATTGACACTATATGACATGGTATTCGTCCCGTAAAAGGCTGTCAAGGGCCAAGCACTGGCCAGCTTCCTAGCCGCACACCCAATTCCGGAATCGTCTAGACTCTATGAAGACATTCCAGATGAAGTGCGAGAATCAAACATTACCGAAGAGAACCCCGTTTGGCGAATGTTCTTCGACGGTCCTTCAAGAACATGACCCAAAGGCCAGATCACCACAGGAGTGGGGGTAGTCCTGATCTCCCCCGACAAGCTGGTCATCCAGTATACCTATTCCCTTTCAGAGCCGTGCTCTAATAATATTGCAGAGTAAAATGCCCTCATCATGGGACTCCAGTTAGCAAAGCAGCTGGGGTTATAATACCTCGAGTATTATGGCGACTCGAAGCTTGTCGTCAATCAAGTTCGAGGACAATACGAGGTCCTCCATGAAGACCTAATCTTTTATCACAAAGCAGCGTTGGACATCATCTTAGCCTTCGCTAAATTTTTTATAGAACATGTGCCTTGGCTACAAAACTTAGAAGCTAACGCTCTGGCCGGCCTCGCTACCTCATTAGCAGCACCGGTCGGCACGCAACACTTCATTACAGTGGTAGGCTGGTATTTGGCACGCCCCAGAAACAATATGTGCATGCGGACAACTTATGTCATGGATACAGACACCTGCATCAACGTCAGAGACTGGAGATTCTCGTACATCGACTTTGCCATATACGAAATCCTTCCGGAGGACCCAAAATAAGCAGTCTCAGTCAGAAGGCGCTCGCTCCGATTCTATTACGATACGGCCACTAAAATGTTGTACCGACGCTCCTATGATGGACTTCTCCTCCGATATCTATCAAATGAAGAAGCAGCCGAAGCTCTTCGAGAAGCTCATGACAGAACATACGGAGCCCATCAACCAGGTCCTAAACTACAGGATCGACTTTGACATATGGGATACTACTAGCCTACCATGATGGTCGACGCTGTCCAGTATGCAAAGAAATGTCGTGCTTGCCAGCTATACGCCAACTTCATCCATAGACCGTTAGAGCCTCTACATCCTACGGTCGCCTCTTGGCCATTTGAAGCCTGGGGCATGGACATAGTGGGACCTATCACCCCTCCCTCATCCAGGGGACACCGTTTATCCTAGCAATCACCGACTACTTCTCTAAATGGGCAGAAACAGTACCATTGATAGAGGTGAAAAGCTTAAAGGTGATCAGCTTCATCAAGCATCATGTCATCTACTGTTTCAGGGTGCCTCGGAGGATCATCCATGACAACGGTCCACAATTCATCAGCCATGCGTTCAGTAGATTCTGCGACAAGAATCGTATTTAGAATGTGGCATCAACTGCCTATAATTCGGCAGCAAATAGATTGGCTGAAGCTTTTAATAAAACCATCATCAAGCTACTCAAAAGGGTCGTGTTATCCAACAAACGCGACTGGAATAAGAAGCTTGGTGAATGCCTTTGGGCCTATCGTACGACGGTACGGACCCCGACGGGTAACACACCATTCTCTTTAGTCTATGGAAGCGAAAAAGTACTGCCTCTAGAGATCCAGATACCTTCACTCTGAGTGGCAATCATGAACCAGCTAACGGAAGAAGTCAATCAACGTCGTCGTCTGAAAGCGTTGGATAAAAAATGCCTCTTGGCTCAACAGCGCATCGAACTTTATCAAGCTCGCATTTCACAGGCTTTCAATAGAAGAGTCAAATAGAGGACTTTCTAAGTAGGCGACTTGGTTCTGGCAGTCAGGAGACCGATGGTAATGACTCACAAAATACGGGAAAAGTTCGAACCCAAATGGGAAGGACCCTTCATCATAGAGACGGTATACTCAAACGGTGCTTACCGTCTCACTCAACCTAATAGGGACTTGTTCATGATGCCCATCAACGACAAGTTCCTAAAGAAGTACTACTCCTGACATCCTTTAAAATGTACTTCCCTCTCCCCAGCAAGGGAATTTGTAAAACTGATAACCAAGTTCACTCCCCTTCTTTGACAATCAAGTGCTTCTGTAACCGAGTTATTCCGTTGCATCCCCAGTAGAAGAACAACCATGTCTACATCACCTCTGAGTTACTTTTCTACACCCCCACAAAGCATAATTCTACACTACGTAGGATCATGCTCATTACTATGTTTACCATGTCCATATTACCTCTGAGTAAACATCCCACACAACAATCTCCGTGTCGTTGCACGTCAATCATAGAACATCCACGTCCACATCACCTCTGAGTTGTTCTATACATCCCTACAGAGTTCACTCCTACCACGTCCATATCACCTCTAAGTAGGAAAGCTCTATCATTAACCCATATTTACCACGTACATATCACCTCTGAGTAAATATGTCGGTTTCCTCCTTTCATAACTTATTATCTGTACCAAGAAACCAAGGTACGCCAAGGATGATAAGTCCACATAAAATTCCCAATGGAAGTATCCAAATCTATCATGTCCATACTACCTCTGATAGGATTGTCGCACCTAACAGCTCTACTGTCCATTCTTCTTGTTAAAAGTATTTCAAAACATGTCTAAAAGTTTTAAAAACTTTGAAGACGGTCTTATAAAAGCATGAAAAAGGGATATTACTTTTAATCCCATATTGGAATGGAGAAGAGGATAAGTCTTATTTCACTCTATATAAAGAGCCCATTTGCCTTCTTTGAAAGGGGGCACCAAAAAAAAGGAGCCCGTTTCCAGGGAGCCCGTTCGAGCCACAAAAGTTGCAACAGTGTCTCTTTTTCTTCTGGATCGGCTGCAAGTTCTTTACTTACCATCTTGGCAAGGAAAAGTTAGGCTACTACGAAGAAATCTAAGGCGGCATGGGCTATGCACCCTCAATGTGCTATGCCAACAACCAGCCAAAAATGTGCGCTGAAAACAATGCACACGACTAATAGCATGATGTACAGAAGTTGACTCAGGTGCTTTCGCACCCGGAATGGGTCAACAATTAAAGTCCTTCCACTTGGGTGCATTTTATGCGCTAGAACCAAGTCAGGGGGCAAATCTTGCGGTGTCAAACCCATGCGCCTTCGTGGGCTATACGCATAAAGTGGGTTCCACTCGCAATATGTACTGTTCTCCTAGTAATGATCTGGGTGCATTTCATGTACTGGAACTGGATCAGGGGAGCATCACTTATACACTCACCCTGACGCTTGGCTTTGCCATGTGCCTGAATAGGGTGCAAGTATGAACTTCTCCTCACATAATTTACACAATGTGATCACTCACAGACGTAGATCGGGAGAGAACTACCATTCATAAATTGCCTTTTACGAGACATACATGTGCTACGGTCGCCATCAACTGTTGCTTCCACAAAACAGTGGCTCCGCCACCAAGGCAGTCTGTGTTCCTGCGACTTCAATCTGTTGTACCTGTCTGATATTATCTCAAAAATATGATGCCAATTGAAGACTATGTAACAGCCTACTCTCAACTAGGCACATCACTCTGATGTCTCAGCTAGGCGCATCGTCTCAGCCTGGCGCATTAGTCTACCAGTGCATCACTCTGTCCCGTTAGAGCAAATCACTTCCTCGTCAACGCACAAGCGCATCTGCCAGTCTGGGGATCTTCCATCATAATGAGGCTTGGGCACATCAAACCCAAACCATTAATTCAACTTGGCACCCAATGCCATCTCATAGAAGAATACTGCCGATAAGGGGATCGAACATAAACTATCATGTCCATTCCCGGCGCATCTCAGTCTTCTGAAGGAGTTCATCGTCAAAGCTTCTTCGAACAAGGAGATCAGAAATCCACGGTGCAGCATCTCGCCAAGGAGGAGGACCGATCGAGTTTATCTCCGTTTGGGAAGAAAAGTGAAACGAGAAACAAAACTTCTCTTCATGCTGCTACTTATAGGCCAAGGCAAATCAAACCTACGCGACAAGTGGCAACTTTCTCGAAGTCAATGCAATGAACTTGCATTTATGGTGATGAATCTGTCCCCTTTGTATTCAGCCAAGTCAAAACAGCCATTAACGCCTCGAAGAACTCAACTAACGGGCCAATGAGGATGCGCGATGCGGCAGATGCGCTGTCAGCACCATGCGCTTCGTACCGATGCGTCCAATGGGATATAGACCCATGCACCTAGTGGGGCACAAACTAATACGCCCACTTCAACTTGTCACCCATCAAGCACTTAATATTATGTGACAGAGTTGGCATCACGTTCTCCAAAGACTGAACGGTTGGCAGCTTTTTGCAGAAAATGAAGAGCTGCAGACGTCAGCATCATCATTACTTACTTTTGTTGGCTACACCTGTCCTTGCCACGTGGCTGGCCGATCACCCGTATGCGCCTTCACAGCCATGCACCTAGAAGTCTGTATGCGCCTCAAAATCCATGCGCCCTCGACTCGCTCCTAATCCTCAAATGATAGAAGCCAAGTATTTGCATGTGCCTCCACAGTCATGTACTCGAAGCTCTGCATGCACCTCAGAAGCCATGCGCCCAGACTTGTCTATGACCTCTAAAAGTCATTGACCAAGTCGCCCCATATACCAGATTCTAGGCGAATCCTGACAGATCACCCTCCACCAAATTCGAGATGTTTGAGCCATAAACACACGCCACGTGTCATTTGACTCAGTTCTGTCTACGAATGGGTGCTAACCACCCAAGATCTCAGCAATAACCGAATCTCTACAACTGCTACGTGTTAGCTCCACTATAGTACAACAGTGTAGTACAAATAAGATTCAGCTTCAATCCAGGGCGTATCATCCATGCGCCCACGACATCAGCTACGTGGCGTTCCTACGTACAGGCGCATCCTACAATGCGTACATGAGCAGACCAGTCTGCTGCCTACAAATAGAATGACCATTCCTTCATCCACACACACGGAGAGATCATCATATCTACATACAGAGACAAGAAGAGACACGTAATTCCTACTTCTCCTCCAAACGTTCTGGCATCCAGGGCAGCCCAGACCTTCAGAGAATCCAAGATCGTCGTCAGATCGTCAACGGAGTCAACGTATTACCACTCGCTCTACCGATATAGTTCCCAGATAAAAACAAAAGTATACTCCTAGGACTACGTCTAAGTCCTACATTGTATATTATTCTATTTATAATTGAAATACCAAAGTTTTATCTTAACAAAACCTTGTCGCATTTTCGATGACAAACAAGCTGGCGACTCTGCTGGGACTTCTTTCTCTTTTGACGAGAAAGTTGTGTCGCAATCCGACGACATCAAGCTTGGCTCCTCCCACAAGACACTCGTGGTGTACCTCAATCAACAGGCATATGAGGAGTTCATCTCTGAAGGTAGCGCAAGTCTTTCGAAGCGGTTGCCAAAGCCGAAGAAGACTCGTCAAGTCTGGGTATGCAAGGGAGATGCGCCGAGCACCACCGCTGAAGGGGACATGCTACTGCATCCCACCCTTCCTGCTGACGTTCTCAGCAAGCAAGATGCGCTCGCCAATACAGGTATCTGCCAGAAAAGCATAGTGTAGACTGCATTCCTCAACTGTCCTCTTTCCAGTCGAAAAAGATATACCGACGAAACAAAGGTGCATCCAGCTTTCCGCGCATGAACTCTGGCATACAGTAGAGGGCCTCTGTCTTTAACAGAATCACTCATTATCATCGCCAGAATGAATTGGATTCTGAGTACTATACACCTTTACGAGCTGGTACAAAGAAATCTAAGGCAACATGGGCTATGCGCCCCAAATGTGCTATGCCCACAGTGAATTCAAATCATACGCGCTGCCGATGGTAAATTATACAGAGTCCACTCGGGTGTGTTTGCACCAGATACGAGCCGACTCTCAAAGTTCCCGTCTCGCTTGGGCACATCTTTTACATTTGGAACCAAGTCATACGAGGCAAAACTTGTGACTTTGAACCCATGCGCCCACGTGGGCTGTATGCATGAAGTGGGTTCAAGTCGTAATACATGTTGATCCCCCACCAATGATCTGGGCATATCTCATGTGTTAGAACTGGATCAGGGGGTGCAGCATTTACATAACCACCCTGGCACTTGGCCTCGCCGTGTGCCTGAAGGGGGTGTAAAAATGAAACTCTTTCCTCATGATTTGTGTAATATGATCACTCACAAATGCATATCAGAAGAGCTAACCATTAAGCACGATATACCCCTAGCAGGCCACACTTGTGCCATGGTCACCATCAACTGATGTTGTTGCAAAACAATGGCTCCATCATCCAGGCAGTCTATGTTCTAGATACTGCAATTTGTTGCACCCATCCGACATCGTCTCAGAAAGAAGGTGCCAATTGAAGATGAGTCAGAGCCCAAGGTCGTTTCTTGCCATGTTGTCTCCAACTCCCACTCATTAGGAAGAAAGACAACCACCAATCTCTCGACCTCAACAACATCGTCCAAGAGTCAATCGAGGAAAAGCAAAGCGATGGTCCAATCCTCAGGGGTGTTTGAGAGCACCCGGTCAAGGAAGAAGGTTCCAGCGGGAACATCACCTTCGGAGTCATCATCGTCTGTTTCATCTGGAGCAGTCTTTTGGCGATGAACTCTTAGAGCGATTTCTTTTTCCTTTGGAGCAGTTTTTTCAAAGTCCTTGAGGTTGAGCTCTTGTGTCATTAGTTTGCCCATTAGAGTCTCCAGAGATATGGTAGTGAGATCGTTGCCTTCGATGATTGTCGTGGCTTTGGGGTTCCAGTACTTCGTTAGACCCCTTAGCACCTTGCGTATCTTCTCATGATTGGAGTAGTTCTTTCCAAGGGAAGATAGAGGGTTGACGATGTCTAGAAATCTGGTGAACATTTGTGTGATTATCTCATTGGGCTTCATCTTGAATGCTTCGTACTCCTGTATTAGCCGACTGATTTTTGATTCCTTGACTTGAGTGGTTCCTTCATGAGTCACTTCTAGAAGCTTTCATACTTCGTGTGAAGTGGTACACGTAGATACCCTGTTGAATTCAGTCCTGTCTATAGCACAGAAGAGAGCATTAATAGCCCTAGCATCTAGACTAGCATGTTTCTTTTCTGGATCAGTGTACTTGTCATGAGGTTTCTCTATGAGGTTCCTATCGACTACAATTCTAGCAGGCTTCTTATAACCATTTGTAACTATGGTCCATAAGTCAAAGTCTAGATATTTTAGATAGAAACTCATTCGTGTCTTCTAGTAAGTGTAGTTGGTTCCATCAAATAGGGGTAGCCTATCAGTGGATTGTCCTTCACCGTAGTTGGTGAAAATGGGTTGTGTGGTTTCCATATATCAGCTTTAGGATGTTAATCTTTTGTCAAGAGACAAAAGTTCTGATACCAATTGAAGTAATGTGTAGGCAAATCTAGAGGGGGTGAATAGAGTTTGTGTCTATAATGACCAATTAAAAAATAACTCTATACAAAGTCCAGAAAGCAACTATATAATCAGAGAGTAATAATGCGGAAAGTAACAGAGTTTAGAAGAGCAAACGCAAACACAACGATATATCCTGGTTTTCCTCGTGGAGGACTAGTTCAAGCTTGAGAACTCTTGCTCAGAGTTTGAATCCACTATTTATGAAATATGGTACACACGTGCCTTTAGTCAGAAGATCATGCCAACTTCTTATAGACACGAGCCTTGGAAGCGCTAGACTACTTTGACTTCGCAGATGCGAAACTTAGAATTTTCCAAGTGACTTCTTTTCACTCTTGCACAGAACTTCTAGCTGAATCGTACAGAGCACCTTGGGGCTTAGGAAGTTTTGTGGCTAGGAGATTTGGAAGAGTAAGGCTTAGAGCATATAAGGCTTTAGAAGATACAAAGCTTGAGAGTGAGAGATTATTTGAAATGGAAGAAATTAAGCTCTATTTATACTAGTCAGGGGAGGCAAAGTTCGGCCAGAATTCTGTCCCAAATATTCAAAAATTTGAACATTTGACAGCTCGTAGAAAGGTGTTTCTAAAAATCAGGTTGCTAATTTTAAGGAGGCAGAGTTCGGCCCGAGTTCTGCCTTAAGCAGAGTTCAGCCCGAGTTCTGTCTTAGGCAGAGTTCGGCCCGAATTCTGTCTACCTCAGACCAGAAGTACTATATGGGTGAGGGTGGTTTGGTTTGGTTTGGTTCAGGAATTGGTTTGTTTTGTATGATGGAGCTTGGAGAGATATGTCTAGGGTTTGAAATGACTCAGTGTGACTCAACGTACATTTTCCTAGACTCAATAAATTAAAAAATTACAGACTGAGAACAAAAATATTTACAATGTAACAGCTTGTAAACGACGTCTGTCTTGAATATGATGCGTTGTATTTGATCATAGATGATGTTATGTCTTGAACTTGATGTGTCGTATTGGATCATATCAGATATAAGTTTGTTAATCATCAAAATCAGGTTGACTGTGATCCAGTTTGGGTCAACAAGATGCACAGTCCCCTTCTTGCCATTGAAGAGGTCATTCAATGCCACCGCTGTAGTCGTCTGATTGTCGCAGTATATCGGTACGAGTAGTATCTGCGCACCAACCATTGGAAGATCATATATGAGTTCCCGAAACCATTCTGCTTCATCTGCTGCAGCCGCCAATGCATAGAACTCAGATTCTGTAAAAGAGTATGACAACATAGTCTGCTTTTTCGACTTCCACGATATAGTAGCTCCACCTAAGGATAAGACATATCCTCCTGTGGGCCTTTCACTCTCGACTTCTGAGCGCCAGTTTGCATCAATGAAGCCTTCCACTACTTTTGGATCTCCGTAGTAGTGCAGTACATACTTTTGAGTCCTCTTGAGGTATCTCATTACCCTCTTTACAGCTTTCCAATGCTCCACACCTGGATTGCTCGTGAACCGACTCAGCATCCCCATGGTAAAAGCTATGTCAGGCCTTGTGGCAGTAGTCACATACATCAAACTCTCGATGACACTAGAATACTCTAGTTGTCTGACGCTTTCCCTTGGATTTGGTTTCAGCTTCTTGTCACACTTATACGGGTATCGATCCCTGGAAGATCCTGATACCCATAGTGTGTGAGCATCTTCTCAATGTAATGAGACTGTGACAATATCACTCTAGTTTTTGTCTGAATGATCTTTATCCCTAGGATAACATCAGCTTCCCTTAAGTCCTTTATGCTGAACTTAGACGAGAGGAACGTTTTTGTCTCAGTGACACTTTTTGGATCTGTATCCAAGATAAGCATGTCATCCACGTACAAACAAACGACAACTCCTCTTCCGTCAGCGAACTTTATGTACACACACTTGTCCATCTCGCTGACCCTGTAGTTGTTTGATCTTATAACTTTATCAAACTTCTCATGTCATATCTTGCAAGCTTGCTTCAGACCATATAGTGATTTCACCAACTTGCAGACTTTGTCTTCAAGGCCCTTGACGATAAATTCTTCTGGTTGTTGTATGTAAATCTCTTCGGTCAACTCACCATTCAGGAATGAAATTTTAACATCCATTTAATGAATAACCAGCTTGTGAATTGCACTTAGAGCAATTGACATCTTGATGGTCGTCATCCGTGCTACTGGAGCATAAGTGTCAAAATAATCGATCCCCTGCTTTTGAGAAAACTCCTTGGCTACCAGCCTAGCCTTGAACTTGTCAACAGTTCCATCAGCCTTCATCTTCTTCTTGAAGATCCATTTACATCCGATCGGTTTTTCTCCTTCAGGCAGATCGACCAACACCCAATCCATGCCCAAACCCTTTCAAACTTATTCATTTCTAATTTTCACTCTCTCTCTTTCTTCTCAAACCCTCTCAAATCTAAACTCATTTTTCTCCATCACCTCCATCTTTACCAAAATCCTTCTCTTCAAGATCTAAACTTCTCATCATCCTCATCCTTCTCCTCCCGACGAGCTCGGCCCACAGCCGAAACTTCCATACATTATTTCTCAGCACCGACAACACCAAAAACAAAACAAAAAAGAAAAATCAAAATGGTCGTTGCCGAAATTTTGATGTCATGGGCAAGATTAGATGAGGTTTGGAGAAAAGGGTTGGGAGAGATTTGGAAATTTTGGATGAAATTTGGAATTCGAACTCATAAATTTCAATGTAAGGAATTCTGGCACAATCGTCGTTAGGAAGACTCAGGATTTTAGAAAATTTTCACAGTCATGTATGTGTTTCACTTAACAAAATGCCTTGAAGGAATTGGCTTTTGAAAATAAAACAAGAAAAAGTACAAGAAGTACAAGTTTGATTCTGGGAAAGTATTGCTATGGAAGTCTGATTCGTAAATGATCACTTTGTTCCTTGGACCATATGATGATGATGAAGATCACTGCTTGAAGTAGAACAACTGGAAGAACTAAGTCACTAGAAAGGTATCGACGTACTTGGGCACTGATGGCGAGGCCGAATGCTTTCCTGCTTTGTTTCACTCTGTTCTGAAAGAAAAGTTGAAGAAGAATGCTCTGGAGAATCAAAATCTCTAAGTTCTAATCTCTGTATTCTCTCATGTCTCTCTCTTCTCCCTGTATGTCCCTTGTGCCTTTATGAGAAAAAAATAAGTCTATTTACAAACTTGGGCTCTTGTGCGTAAAAACTCAGCAAAAGTTCCATATTTATGCTAACAACTGCCACCCATGATCGAAGCCATCCTCTGCATATGTTGACGTGTGTCCCATCACTTCAGTAAGGATAGGATGCATTTACACACGTTCTTAGAGAAGAGTGGCATGAAAGCCACGTAAGCAAACCACGTTCCAAACTGGTGAAGAAGAATAGGGCGTAAAAATAGCCCAATGTACTCTGAGGGTAAAGCAGTAGATTTGGCGTAAAATGGCCTTGACATAGACTTCCCACGTAAAGTGGTTATTAAATAACCTTGAGCGTAAAAGCAGCTCAAATAGACTTTACGCACACGTCGACTGTTGAGCGTAAAGGCTCGTATAATCTTCGTGCGTAAAAGAAGCCGTAATATGAGCGTAAAGTAGCTCAATCCACACACTAAACGACAACATTGGTCTCTGTGTAAAAGACAAATCCCTTTATGATATGCCATCATTAATATCTCCATGTCAGAGTTTGCATTAAATGTGAGATTTGACAACTTTGTCCAGCGTAAAAGTGGCTGCTCTGTCCTTGGCGTAAAAGTCATAGGTGTAGACCCGAGCGTAAAATAATCAGCCTGCTTAGGCGTAAAGTGATTAGCCTAGTCTTGGGCGTAAAGAGATTACCCGCTCTGCTAGGCGTAAAGCAGATCACTTATGAATGAGATGACTCTTTCTTTGAAGCACTTTTTACGCTCCTACAAGACCCCCTTCAAAGTTTTCAAATATCTCCAAAATTTGAAACACTTTGAACAGAAGCGTAAAAGTTGAGATTTGATCTGCCAGCGTAAAATTTGGGATACGCAACCGTCATCTACGTAAAAGCGGAGATATCCAACAGTCAGCATAATTTTCAAGAAAAATAATGTCGGTCAATACTTGACCGTCACAATAAATTTCTTTCTCGAAACTTTTGAACGTCTCCTTATCTTCCCGAGTGAGCAGTTTCCAACGAGGAATGTGAAGAGTTGTTTTGATTTGTATAAATAAGGACAAATTCTTTATTCTTGACATTCATCCTTGTTTTGTCATGGCGCCGATGAACGAGATTACCAACAAAGAGGCTTCGAGCTCCAGGCTTGACTTCGAGCGGGCGTGCAACCTTTTAGAGTGTTTTGGAGTAACTCCTGCCGTCTTTAATCGCATTGATGGTGGTCCCCTAACTGCATACGAAGGGCCAGGAGATGCCGAAGCATTTCTTAATCTGATGCGCCGCTCGGGGATTCGCAATATGCACGAACTAGGCGTCTCCCTTCGTCAGCCCAACGAAGGAGACAAATAAATGATGTTTTTATGTATCGCGAATCTATAATTTGTAGGGGTCCACTTCTCCCCTTATAAATAAAATTTTGCTGCTAACCTCATCTATTGATGCGCACTTGTTTATGCACTTCTTTTGACTGTTTCTATAGTTGTTAATTCCCAAGAAACAAACCAACACGTGGCATCTGTCTTGTGGTTACGAGTGCCTTTAAATAGAATTTTCCTCCGAAATAGACTCATCCCAACAGTTTCTTCAGCCTTTATAAATAGCAGAGAATGTTTCATACGTTCTCGTACTCATTCCTCTGAAGATAACTTTCTGTGATGTTGTTCTCCAACAAATGACAATGGCGGAGCTTTCCCACGGCGTTCTTTCGTACGCCCAGTCTTCAAACGTGGATTCAACCGCTATTAGAGCCAAACCATTCAACTTAAGTGGTGAGTCCGATCGTAAGCAATTGTCTGCCTTCGAAATTTTTTTTGTTGAAAACAGCTATTCATAAGTGTAAATTCTTGACGAGCATAAAAAACCTTGCTGAAGCACTGGTCGTAAAAGCCTCGCTGAAGTATTGGCGTAAAAGCCTTGCTGAAGCACTGGCATGAAAGCCTTGCTGAAGTACTGGCATGAAAGCCTTGTTGAAGCACAGGCGTAAAAGCCTTGCTGAATCACTGGCGTAAAAGCCTTGCTGAATCGCTGACGTAAAAGCCTTGTTGAAACACAGGCGTTAAAACCTTGCTGAATCGCTGGCATAAAAGCCTTGTTGAAACACAGGCGTAAAAGCCTTGCTGAATCGCTGGCGTAAAAATCTTGCTGAATTATTGGCGTAAAAGCCTTGTCATCTGTTTTTAGTTAGCGTTTAATACGCATCTGATGATACTTCTGTTTAAAACACTTCTTCTTTGTTGTTTTTTGCAGAAGTTTGGCTGAGCAGCTTTTCCAGAATCGACATTGGCAATTTTGATACTGTGAGGAGCGTTCTTCTGACATCAACATCAGGGAGCTCATACGCTTTTGACGCGCAAATCAGACAACTCAGAACTCTTCGTGAGATAGAAGGGTCTTCCTCTGTTGGTAGGAAGAGCCTTTATACACGGAGAGTTGGATGGTGGAGTCAACTCTACCCCGAGAAATCGGGTAGTAGAGTTCCTTTCACGGCAGAACTAGAAATCGTATCCCAATGCTGGATACATTCCTATCTCCTTTGAGGTGCCGCCACCAATCCACCAATTGTATTAGCAGCAACACGTCTTCGGGCTGCCATACTCTGGGTTCTCCTCTCGTCTGAGAGAGAAGACAAGAGTTTGATTCCTGCTGTTCTGGTCGCCACAAAGGCTTGGACAGCAAGGAATTGACACCAACAACGAATCCGACGAAGAAGATCCAAAAAAGAAGAAGTAGATCTCCATTAGGCTATCGTTGTGTGTATAGAATGAAAATCTAAGAATGTAATAGAGTTCCATTATAACTTGTAAGGAAGTCTAAGAAATGTAATAGACTTTTTATGGAAGTGATAATTCTTCTATGATCAATGATTTGTATTTATCTGGATGTAATATGGACATGAAGATAAATGAAATCTTATTTTATGTTTTAGAGTATATGATACTATCAGAGGTAATATGAACATAATAGCATATATGAACTCAAAAGAAAATTAGATTAGTATCTATACAGAGGTTAAATAGAAGTGATAGATAGGAAAAGAAAGTAGATTTAATATTTATTCAGAGGTTATGGAAACATGATAAATAGTGAATCCCACTTTCTAATCAATTGATAAAATAGAAGATATAAAATCCCTTTCCCAGGAGGCAAGAAATCAGCTTAACCAAACCTTGGTAGCTGGGGACTAAGGAGACAGATGTCATGAACGTATGGGTCAAAACGATGGGCGAACCAACGTATTTTTTGGGAAAAGAAAACATTGATTCGATTCTATTTTGAAATGAATGAACCCGATGGAGCGAGCGGACAGGTCTTTTTGGGAATGAAAGGTTGTTCTCAATCTTCAAAGACCGGTTCATCAACAGTCCTCTTTTATAAATAGGTGAGAACTGCTTGTAACATTTCATTCTTATTTCTCCTTCTCTATTGAAAATGTCTTCCGAGGATGTACGGCAAAAGAATGAAGTCTCCAGGAAAATCGAGGGCATCATTGAGACATTTCCCGTTGAACCCCCTGTATCAGGCTCATCAGGCTCAACCGAAATAGGTGGAAGCTCTTCTACGTCCAAGCCACCCGAAGATATCCTTGCTTTCTTAGTAGAGCCAGGGAAAACTCCTGAAGAAGAAGCGTTGAGGATGGTTGTCTGCAAATTTTTCATGAGTTCAGGAAACGACGCCTTCTATACATTGGCCGACTATATATTCAATAACGAAGGGAGTGGCCCTCATCCTTAGTCTTTTGTTTCGAACAAAAATAATAAAAGGAACTTTATTTTCGTTCTGTCTTCCCCCTTTTTTTATACATAGTATTTCTTAAGAAACTTGCCATTGATTGGCATCATGAGTAGATCTCCATTGGGCTTTGATAACCGATATGCGCCATTGGAAAAGACGGACTCAATTACATAAGGGCCTTCCCATTTTGCTTGGAATTTCCCTTTACTTTTATGAGTCATCACCATCGGTCTCCGAACAGCTAATACAAGTTCGCCAACTTTGAATACCCTCTCTTTAACTTTACGATTGAAAGTTCGAGATATGCGGGCTTGATATAATTCAATGTGCTGTTGTGCTTGAAGACGTTTCTCATCCAATCCTTCAAGTTCTTGGAGTCGTAAGCGATCGTTATTCTCTGTAGTTAGCTCATTAGCAATGGCTATTCGTAGAGAAGGGATCTGGATTTCCAATGGGAGGACAGCTTCACATCCATAAACCAATGAGAATGGTGTAAAACCAGTAGGAGTCCGGACTGTTGTTCGATAAGCCCATAAACATTCTCCAAGTTTCTCATTCCAATCACGTTTATTAGAAGAGACAAACTTTTTGAGAAGTTTAATGATTGTCTTATTGAAAGCTTCAGCTAAACCATTCGCAGCTAGATTATAAGCCGTAGAAGCCAAATTCTGAATTCGATTCTTGTCACAGAATCGATAAAATGCTTGACTGGCAAATTATGGACCATTGTCATGAATTATCCGTCGAGGAATCCCGAAGCGATAAATGATATGGTGCTTGATGAAACTGATCACATTAGATGTTTTCACTTCCGCGAGGAGGACTGCTTCTGCCCACTAAGAAAAGTAATCTGTTATAGCTAATATGAACTGATGTCCTTTAATAGAAGGAGGATTAATAGGACCAATGACATCCATACCCCAAGCTTCAAAGGGCCAATAGACTACTGTAGGATGTAGAAATTTAGATGGTTGATGAATAAAATCAGCATGAATCTGACATGCTTTACATCTTCTGGTATAGTCTACAGCATCTGCTATCATAGAAGGCCAATAATACCCCATTCTTCGAATGCGGTCTTGTAATTTAGGACCTGGTTGATGAGCACCACAAATACCATCATGAGCTTCTCGTAGTGTTTGTTTAGCTTCACTTTCTGAGAGACAACACAGCAAGAGTCCATCATAAGAACGACGGTATAGCATATGTAAAGACGAATCATAATAAAATCGAAACGATCGTCTTTTGATTGATGCAGCTTCTTTCGGATCTTCAGGCAAAATCCCATGGACTGCATAATCAATGAATGGAGTTCTCCAATCTTTCTGCTGGGAACTTGACTCTGTAGTATAACTTTGTTCAATATACAAATTATTTTTAACACAGAACAAGTCTCGATCCAACAAAGTAATTGTATTTTGTCTTCGAATTAGAATAGCTAGGTCTGCAGCTAAACTGGCAAGAGCATCAGCTTCCATATTTTGAGAGCGTGGTACAAACTCAATGAAGAATCCTTTGAATAAAAGGACCAATTCAACTACCACATGATGATAAGGGATGAGATCGGGATTTCTGACTTCATAAGTCCCTCTAACTTGATTAACGATCAATTGGAAATCTCCATAAGCTTCTAGGAACTCAATATCCAATTGTTTTGCAACTTGGAGACCAATTAATAGAGCATTATATTCTGCTACATTGTTGGAGCATGGTTCATTGAGAGAATAGGCACGGTATATGACCGCTTTGTCAGGAGAAACCAAGACGATTCCTACCCCAGAGACAATATTGCCTTTAGGTCCTACTCGTGATGCTCCATCAAAATATAATTGCCATATGTTATTCTTCAAAGTCAGGTTACAATCCACGACTTCATCTGGAATGTCCTCATACAATTTTGATGTTTCAGGTATAGGGTGAGCAGCCAAGAAATCGGCTAATGCTTGACCCTTTATTGATTACTGAGGTACATAAACCATATCATAAGGAGTAAGCAACATCGCCCAAGTGGCCAACCTGGAGTTAAGAATGCTAGGTTTTCTCATCAATACCCGAATGGGATTTATTCTGGAGATGACATGAATAGTCTGCCCTGTCACATAATGTCTTGTCTTCTGGACGGCAAAAACTAAAGCTAGACATTCCTTTTCCATAGGAGTATACCTGTGTTCAGCTCCGACCATCATTCTGCTCAGATAATAAATTGCCTGCTCATGACCCACCTCACTTTTCTGTGCAAGAAGAGCGCCAAGTGAATGATCCAAGGCTCGAACATATAGCAAAAATGGCCTTCCTACCACCGGGGGTACCAGGACAGGAGGGTTCGTCAGGTATTGCTTAATGTCATTGAAGGCTTTCTGACATGCTTCATCCCAAACAAAAGATACACCTTTCTTTAATAAACGGGAGAAAGGTTGACATCTTCCAGAAAGATTAGATATAAATCTTCTGATATAAACAATACGACCCTGAAAGCTACGGAGTTCTTTTAGATTGCGAGGAGGACGCATTTCAAGAATTGCCTTAACCTTATCAGGATCAACGTGGATACCCTGAGAAGTAATGACAAATCCTAAAAATTTGCCACTGGAAACCCCTAAGAAAGACTTAGTAGGGTTCATTTTCAATTGATGCTAACGCATCAATTCAAATACTGTCTTCAAGTCCTGAATGTGATCATCCTTTGATCGACTTTTAACAGCGATGTCATCTACATAGCATTCAACTATCTTCCGTAGATGTTCTTGAAAGATGTTGCTCATAGCCCGTTGATACGTGGCACCGGCATTTTTAAGACCAAACGGCATAACTGTATAGCAGTAGACCCCAAAGGGTGTACGAAAAACGGTGTGCTTCTCATCTTCTGGATGCATCTTGATCTGATTGTATCCTGAGAATCCATCCATGAAAGACATGCGTTCAAAACCACATGTATTGTCTATCATGACATCAGTAATTGGAAGTATAAATTCGTCTTTTGGACAAGCTGCATTAAGATCTCGATAATCTATACAAACTCAGACTTTTCCGTTCTTCTTCATGACAGGAACAATATTGGCAACCCAATCCGGGTGTTGCTCTTCACGAACAAATCCACATTGATCAACTTTTTGACTTCTGCTTCAATTGCATCCATCATATCTGGTCTAAAACGTCGTTGCTGTTGTTTTACAGGTTTGACATTGGGCAGAATATTGAGTTTATGAGTAGCAACTTTAGGATCTAACCTTGGCATATCCTCATAACTCCATGCAAAGATGTCAATATATTCTTTGATAAGTTTTATCAACTCTTTCTTTTCATCTTCAGCAAGATTTTTACTGATGAATATTGGTTTGGATGTAGTTTCATCCCCAACATCAATCTGGATGACCTCATCCTCTGTAGGTGGCTGTCGTTGTTCAAAACGGAGTTCCCACTGAGTATCCATCTGTTGAGCCCAAGGATCATTCTCAAATAGTTCTGATTCACCATCAATTTGAACCATATTGACTGAGAATACTTGTCCAGATTCATCTTCAGATTGAATTTGCGAAGGGCTAGAAGAGAATTTTTCTTGTATATCATCATAAAACATGTGGGACGGATCATATCCCAACCCATGACGAGTCTTGTGGTAAAACGGATCGCCATATAATGGTAGTCGTCTACCCTTGCCTTGATTGAGACCTTGCATAGTCTTCAAGTCATATCCCATGTTCTGGATAATTTTGATAGATTGTTGACTATACTTGTTAATTCGGATTCTTCCCTTATCTTTATCCTTCAGCTCATCTGCCTGAGTAACAGGGATATTTCTAGCCAGGCCAAACACAATTTGGCGCTTGTTTTTCTTATCAGACGGAATCATGAAATAAGATTCTTCGTGACGTCTAAAAGTTACGCAAACTTGTGATGAAGCAGCCACAGGTAGAAGATAAGGAGAAGATGTTAGGAACCTTTGAGCATAAGGTCCAACATCTATATGAGGAGGGAAAGAATTTTCCTTATGATCGATGTATAAAGTTTCTTCTGGCTCGATGTCGTCTTTATATCGATGACTTTGATTACCAGAAGATAAAGTCATTCTTTCGATAAACTTGACAGCCATATACTCGAAAAGGAAATCTTCATTGATATCAAAAAGTACAGAATGATCAATATTTACATCATTTACGATTTGACTGCTACGTCTCGAATTAATCATCAATGGACCATTATCCGTCTTCTGCGTAGATTTGCCAAGATTGACAATCAATGGTGGTTCTAGATCATTTGTACAAGAAGTACGCCCTTTGACCTTGATCATAAAAGGTTGAACTTGGCTCTTAGCAGGAATATTTGTTGATTCCTCAGATGAAGTTTGAGTTCTTCCTCTAACCTTGATTATCAGATGTTGATCATTGACAGATTGGGATTGGATTCGTCCCTTGACTGTGATCTTTAAAGGTTGCTCCTCTGGCGGATCTTCATTAATAGACTGATCCTCGGTAGGTGGTTGATTTTCAGCCATGTCTGATATCTCTTTCACATGCTCTTGTTTATAAATCCTTGAATCAGAAAAATAGGCTTCGACACCCTTGAAGGGATTGATATCAGCAAACTCAGTTTTCACAACTCCTTGGGAATCCACATACTTGAAGCATTGGTGGAGAGTTGAAGGCACGATATTATGCTCATGTAACCATGGTCTTCCAAGAAGGAAATTGTAGGATACGTCTGAGTTGATAACATAGAAAGTTACCATAGTTCGGAGATCGCCAATCTGAATCTGCAGACGAATCTTCCCCAATGGCTTACTCTTGCCAGAGTTAAAACCGACTATCGTAGTACTAGTGTAAGTCAAATCACTAGTAGGAATTCTCAGGGGTCTTAGCATACTCTGAAGAATTATGCTAATCGAGGATCCGAGATCAATATAAATCATGTCAATTTCAGTGGATCCAATATACCCGGTGTAGCACAAAGGCCTGTCATGCTTGTTATGCTTCAACAGCATATCTTCTTGTGTAAAGGTGATGTTGGGAATTGCTTCCATCATACTATAACATTATGGACATGACACTGGTATATTATCAGGAGTCTTGAGTTGAGCCAAGCATGAATCTGCTTGAAGTAAAGCTTCACTCAAAGTCTCTCTGCTTTCTCTGAAAAGGCGAAGCAACTCAAATATAGATAGTCTAGCCGGAGTATTGGCTAACTGAGCTAGAATATCAAATTTTTAAGGCTTCATTACTACCCCCTGACTAGAAGCAGACTTCAATGGGACGTCGAAGCGAATTGCTTTCTGTTTCCACTTTTCAACCACAGAAGGATTAACAGGAACAGAAGAGGGTTGAGTTGGTAGTGTCTCTACTACGTCTTCAGCTTCTTTGGAGGATCCCTCATAGTTTTTATGGTACTCTTTTCCTGATCTTGTACCAGCAAAAGATTCTTCTTCAGACTCAGGAGAAGGAAGTACCATATTACAGGATTTTGTCTTCCCTTTTTTAGCCTTCTTCTTGTGTGGATTGTCATGAGGAGCTTCAGAACCCAATCCAAGAGTGGAATTTTGACTTTGAATTTGTAAAGGAAGTCGTATTCCTTTATCATGATTCAAACCTTCTGCCTTTTGAAAGTCATAACCCATCTTCTTTATGAGATTAACAGACTGCTGACTATACAAGTGAGTGGGCAGTAGACTTTCAGCAAATGGTTCTTCAGAGGAAGAAGAAGAGATCTCTGTATCCACAGGAGAATGAGGAATATATGTCTCTATAACTACAGGAGGAGAAGGATTCGAGATACGAGGAGAAATCTCTGTCGGAGCTTTTTCATAAGCAGCAAAGATTTATTGTACCCGATATAGAGGAATACTATTCATGGCTAGCCACTGCTGATGAGTAAGCTTGAGTTTGGTAGGTGGAGCTAGACTTGGAGGACAGATGTTCAATCCTCTCAATCTATCTTCTAAAGGAAGGCCATCCCATAGGTGATCCGAGTCATCGGGATCTAGAATAACATGGGAAATCATGTTGCAGGTTCTGATTTTCTTGCCCTTCTTAGATTTTGAAATTTTATCTTCACTTTCCAACTCAGGCACTAAGTCAGGATGTACCCACATGATTTCACCATTCTTTAGTGTGAGTGGCAGCAATCCTGCATCTTCTTCTCTGGCAGACAGGATATTCATGATCTTCATTGTCGCCTTCGGAATTGGGGTAATTCCATCTGGGACTTGCTATGGAGGAAAATCCCCAAACTGAAGAGAAACCATATTGGTTGTAACCGTATGGTCATCATTGGTTAAAGAGATAGCACTGCCATTTATCAGCTCCTGGATTTTCTTCTTCAGGACATAGCAAGCACTGGTAGGATGATTAATGTATCTATGATAGATACAATATTTGGGATTATCGGTTAGATACCTCATTAGGCCTCTTTGGCTCTGGAATCTGAAGTTTGCCACTCTTCACCAGACACTGAAATATCCCTGGGATATCACTTTCATCAAAAGAGTATTCTTCCTTTGGCCTAGAAGATTCCTGACTATTCGGTATCGTTTTGTACTTAAAAATATTAACCATGAGGGTATCTTTTCCTTTCACATTACGATTACTGGGGTTATTACCAGGATTACTTTTCTTTCCTCTATTATCTGAGGCAAAAATCATCCCATGTTCACGAGCCAACCTACCATTGGTCTCGGCAGAGACTGCTGCTATGATAAACGAAGCCCAATCTGAGAATTGGAAACCTATGAAAATAGCGATGGATGGTCGTAGATTCATCTTGCATGTATCAATCAACGCTAAATCTGGCATACCATGAGGCATCTTTAGAGTATCCTGTCAGAAACGTTCGATGAACATCCGAGTATCTTCTTTTTCCTTTTGTTTGATTTCTATCAAGGAGGACATGTTCATGTCCATACCTCCTTCATAGAAGCGGAAGAGAAACATTGCCTTAAATTCGTCGAAAGACGAAATGCAATTGTCGGGTAAACTTTGATACCAATCATAAGCCGAACCTGTCAGGCACCCGATGAACACTCGAGTGAGAAGAGCGTCATCTTTCTGCAGATGTATAGTCATAATATCAAAGTAATTGATATATTGACTGGGAGATGCTTTTCCATCGAACAAAACCATAGATTGTGGCTTGAATTTCGATGGAAAGGGTACATCATTCCAATGAGGAGGATAAGGTTGTCCCTAACCTCTGGAGTTGATCTTTGTGCTTCAAAACTTTAAACTTTGCTTTGAGCTCACGCACTGCTTGAATGGCTTCACTGGTTTGGGGAAGCACATTTGACGGAATGGTTGTTGGATGTACCGTAACCCCCACTGGAGGTGGTACATCTTCAGGAATGATGGGATCTGGAGATGCAGAATTTTGATTAACAGCCGGCTCTTGAGTATTCAAAGGTATTTCAGTCCCTTGACTATCTTGAGTTTGTGCTGCTACTGGTACTGGTGTTATTACCGTCGGCTGAGCAGTTTGCTGATTCAAAATTATTTGATGCATACTTTGCACCATGTTAAGCATATCTTTCAGTGATTGCTCAACGGCAGTGAGACGTTGTTCTGTATTAGCAGATGACGTCTCTGGTTCATCTCTAACAGCGTAGGATTCAACCTCTCGTGAGGATACGGAAGGATTTGTGTAGAAGTATGAATCCACACTATCAGTATCAGACTCAAAAGATTGAGTACCCCCAGCTTCTGAATCAGAAGTCTGTAATTGCCTTTGTCTTTTTGATCAAGTATTCTGATATACTCCTTCAAAGGAATCAAGAAGTCTGTTGAACTGTTGTTGACCTGGAGTTTGGGACATGTTCCGTCGCGGACGTCGTCCTCTGTTAGTATGAGATGCCATGTTGACTTATGCATATGACAGCTCATCTTCTTGGTCTTCAGCTTGATGTTGAAGCGAATTAAAACTCAATCGATCAAAAACTGACCGTTTTGAAGCCGAACAACAACAATTGATCACAACCTGGTGATATTGACAATGATGTTTTTCTTGGGAGAGCGTCACCGGAGATTGTGAATTCTTACGCTTTTGTATGAGCAATTCACGTAAGTCAGAAGGAATGGAGGGAGTATTCTTCTTTATCACATTAGGGGTAGAAAAACGTTTAGTACCCTGTGTGTAAAGAAGATTACTGGCAACATTCGCAGAACCAAATTGTACATTTCTACACGTTTGGAGTTGTGTGCGTAAATCTTGAGATTTTTGAGCACGAAGGACTCCATCTTCATGGCGCGTGATTTGCAAGTTTGGTACTTTGCGTAAAGCAGTATAAGAAGGTTGTTGGTGTAGGACAAAAGTTTTACCAACAACATTTTTACACTGTATGCGTTTAGGTACATTCATATTAGATGTGCAAACATCGTTGTGAATTTTATCTACACTGTCACAGACATGAGACTTTCCTTTACGCGTAAAACGTAAAAATTGATTATCTACCACGTCACAGACGGGAGATTTTGTTTTACGCGAAGAACATAATTTGTGTGTGTCTACCACGTCACAGACGGAAGACCTATTTTTACACTCAAAAGCATTAGAATCTGCCATATTACAAATGGAAGACTCATTCTTATGCCTTGAGCGTAAAACTTGGCTTTTACCTAGTGGGCGTAAAACCCGATCATCTATACCGTCACAGACGGGAGACAAATTGTCACGCTTAGAGAGCGATGCCGAAGTAAGGACTGCCTCGTTATGAACGGGAGCCTCTACAACAGGAGAGGGAAGAATTCCCTTGTTATCAACAGCAACAGAGAGATCAGAAGCTATTTTGGATTTAGGAATCCAAACTTTTCGTGCTTTGCGAGACTTTTGAACATTGGAGCAGCGAGAACCACCCCCAGTTCGGAGCATTTCTTCGTAGGCAGTCTGGTCGAAGTGCACAACCAGAGTCTTCTTGGTCGAACTGACCGAAACATCATCATATTGAGCAATTGCCTCCTCGTTAGAGGAGAAGGTCGTCCCCAGCAGAGTCGCCATTTTTGTTTCACTTAACAAAATGCCTTGAAGGAATTGGCTTTTGAAAATAAAACGAGAAAAAGTACAAGAAGTACAAGTTTGATTCTGGGGAAGTATTGCTATGGAAGTCTGATTCGTAAATGATCACTTTGTTCCTTGGACCATATGATGATGATGAAGATCACTGCTTGAAGTAGAACAACTGGAAGAACTAAGTCACCAGAAAGGTATCGACGCACTTGGGCACTGATGGCGAGGCCGAATGCTTTCCTGCTTTGTTTCACTCTGTTCTGAAAAAAAAAATTGTAGAAGAATGCTTTGGAGAATCAAAATCTCTAAGTTCTGATCTCTGTATTCTCTCATGTCTCTCTCTCTTCTCCCTGTCTGTCCCTTGTGCCTTTATGAGAAAAAAATAAGTCTATTTATAGACTTGGGCTCTTGTGCGTAAAAACTCAGCAAAAGTTCCATCTTTACGCTAACAACTGCCACCCATGATCGAAGCCATCCTCTGCATATGTTGACGTGTGTCCCATCACTTCAATAAGGATAGGATACATTTACACACGTTCTTCGAGAAGAGTGGCATGAAAGCCACGTAAGCAAACTACGTTCCAAACTGGTGAAGGAGAATAGGGCGTAAAAATAGCCCAATGTACTCTGAGCGTAAAGCAGTAGATTTGGCGTAAAATGGCCTTGACATAGAATTCCCGCGTAAAGTGGTTATTAAATAACCTTGAGCGTAAAAGCAGCTCAAATAGACTTTACGCACACGTCGACTGTTGAGCGTAAAGGCTCGTATAATCTTCGTGCGTAAAAGAAGCCGTAATATGAGCGTAAAGTAGCTCAATCCACACACTAAACGACAACATTGATCTCTGTGTAAAAGACAAATCCCTTTGTGATATGCCATCATTAATATCTCCATGTCAGAGTTTGCATTAAATGCGAGATTTGACAGATTTGTCCAGCGTAAAAGTGGCTGCTCTGTCCTTGGCGTAAAAATCATAGGTGTAGACCCGAGCGTAAAATGATCAGCCTACTTAGGCGTAAAGTGATTAGCCTAGTCTTGGGCGTAAAGAGATTACCCGCTCTGCTAGGCGTAAAGCAGATCACTTATGAATGAGATGACTCTTTCTTTGAAGCACTTTTTACGCTCCTACAGTATGTTGTCAGGAGTCATGTGTATTTTTAGTCCATTCCAAGACTGTACTAAATTTCCATAGTCTTGTATGTTGTCAGGACTGTAGAAATGTTTTACAGTATTGTTTATTTTCAGTCCATTCCAAGACTTCAAAAAAATTTACAATCCTGACAACCTACAGGACTGTAGAAATTTTCTACAGTCTTGTATATTTTTATTTGTGTGATGATGTTATTAGATTTTTATTTGTGTTATTGTCAATCTAATGTGATGTTGTGACTTATCTTTAAAATAGGATTTAAAATTGAGAGACTTATCTCTAAAATAGATTGATAGATCATATATATGAAGGTTTATTTTGAAATGAACAAAATTGAGAGACTTATCACTAAGCCAGATTTAAAATATTGAGTTTTTTTAAACCAAGTAGATAATATATTTATTTTTAAACCGAGTAGATAATTTATTATCTCTAAAATAGATTTAAAAATACTTATAGATGTAACTCAACGATTATATAAAAAATATAAAATTCTTCTAATTACATGACTTCTGCTTCCGTGGTTATTAAAAATTTTCTTTTAGGACTGTCAAATTTTTTGACAATCCTTCCAATTGGTATGACTGTCAAAAAATTTGACAGTCCTAAAAAATATGTTGTTCAATGTTTTATATAGGACTGTCAAAAAATTTGACAGTCCTACCAATTGGAAGGACTGTCAAAATTTTTGAATGTCCTAAAAAAATATGATATTCAATATTTTATGTAGGATTGTCAATTTTTTAACAGTCCTTCCAATTGGTAGGACTGTAAACATTTTTGACAGTCTATTATCGTCTCTGTCGCAACTGTGGACGAACTTTTGAAGTTCATAATCCTAAAATTGGTTCAAAACTTCAAAAATCCGTCTAGAATGAATATTAAATTACATTTTAGTTAATAGAAGATGAAATTTAGGCATCAATATGGATTGAGAGAGATTTGGAAGAGAAAAAGCTA
This sequence comes from Iris pallida, assembly GCA_029216955.1. Classification (NCBI taxonomy): domain Eukaryota; kingdom Viridiplantae; phylum Streptophyta; class Magnoliopsida; order Asparagales; family Iridaceae; genus Iris; species Iris pallida. Next base: position 56,442 of record JANAVB010018644.1, read on the forward strand.
GGTACTTTTTAGGATTTGGGGAAAGAGAAGTGAGGAAGAAGACAAAAGAAGAAAAAAGACTTATATACCAACATTTGAACTGGGTGCGGCTATACGCACCCCATGACTTATTAGCATACCCCAAGTGCTAAGTACACCACATTTTAATTGATTAAAATTAGCATAAATGCTAAGTACACCCCATCAAATGACCAAAATATTATTTTCTATTCTAACGTAAAACCTATCTATCATTCCTAAGCACATCCCCAAATTATTCTAACCTCTCTACAATCCTCTCTCCTCTCTCCAACCGACCGGCCCCCTCTCCTCTTCGTGTCACGACCCGCACCCTAGGGTTAGGGTACGAGAACGTAACAACGCCCAGCCTACGCCGCAGTGTCGGCGGTAGAACGCTGTCCTAGGTCACAATATCTAACAATATAATGCTAAGCAGTTTATACTCCCCGAATGGGGGTGACATAGCAGGATGTAAACTCAATCACATCTAAGGTAGAGCATAATGGAAGATAGATAAAACATGAAATCCAAAAGAGATACGGCAGATAGAAGTCAAGTGTCTAAGATATACAAACCCAGAAATACGTCTCAAAGCTCAAATACAGTAATCCATAAAGTAAATACAACTCCAGACAACAGAAAATAGCTAACTAAACAACCTCTAATGTGTCTCCTCTAGACTAGTAAGCAACCTCCAAGATATTTGTAAAATTTATCAGCAGGTCCAGTCAGGACAGGAGCGAGCACAGTACATCTCAACAGATCATAGCAGGTTAGAAAATATAATCATGCAGTAAAGTAAGATACATGATCTGAAAGAAATACAGTATGTAAACAGAGGGAGAGAACTGTAATATAAATATCTACTATAAGTAGAGAACTAACAGTGGCTAGTGAGTCAGAGTATAATATAAACATGTGAATGGCATAGGAGATTCTGGGAACTATACTATGGAGTGATTCTGGGAACTACACTACTTGAATATTATTCACATGTCTACTTCTACTCCCCCGTACCCCCAATCAATACATAAGGATCCAACCAGGTTATGTTATGATTCCTTGCAAAGGCCCACAAGGGATGATACATGGATAGCCCATAAATGGGTGATTCTGGGAATGCCCACAATGGGGTGATTCTGGGAAGACTCTGTGATCATGAGAGTACATGTCACAAGTGATCGAAGAACCGTGAAGCATAGTGATACACCATGTAAGTGAAACGCACAGAACATGTAGTATACGATGCTCCCTGAGGGGATAACATCTCAAGAAAGGATCCATATAGTACTAATTCGTGTTACCAATGTGACAGCATCAAGTAAAGTAATCTAAAGCAGGAAAATAATTCTAACAGGATATGAAATGATCAGAGAATGTACTCGCTTGGTGTCTGAATGTCCAAAGTAAATATAATATCCGAGGAGAGGTGTCTGGCTCCTAATCAGAACAGCACAAGTCACAACAAGTCCAAAATGGCAATATGAAGTTCTATTATGCATTCTACATGATTCTAGGTCAATCTAGACCAAAGTCAACTCTTGGTCAACTTGGTCAACCCTGAAAGTCAAACCTAGGTCAACTATGGTCAAACTAGGTCTAACAAGTCTAAATTAGGTCAAACAAGTTATTCTAGGTCTAAACAAACTAAGGATATGCAAATCAAGTATCCAAGATAGCTACTAACTCATAGCCTAAGTCACTTGCTAAACCAAGCACAAAACTAAACCATAAGCTAACAAGACACACAAACTTAGTCATATAATGTATATATATTATTCACATTCATATATTCATATACATAGATATATATAGGAAAGCTATATATATAGGCACATACATATATATATATATAGAGAGAGAGGTAAAAGAGTAAGTGAGTATGTGTGTGAAAGGTTATGTGTTAATGTTATAAAATTTAGTGATAGGTAGGTGTATGTGACATGGGATACATGATGTCAAAGGATGTATGAATGCATGTGTGTAAAAGGTTATAGGTTAACTCAGTTTATAGAAATACATACATACATACTTACCTTGTATACATGCATACATACATATCATGTATATTACATTTACATGATACATACATGTATACTTGTATTATATTATACTTACATTCATGCATATTAGATACTTGTATTTATATTAACATATTGTAAACATTCATTTCATTCATGCATCTATGCATTACCTACATGTTTTATATATATGCATATATTGTATATTCATATCATTTCATACATTAACATAGAGACATACAAACATGCACACATCATATATTTCATACCTTGCATTACCTTACATATCATGTTATATATTATCATTCATTCCTTTCATATATTATATTATCTTCAAGTTGAATACATCATATATGGATACAATACATTATCTTGCATGCTTGCATTCATATATTACATTCTATATTACCTATATACATGTATTTCCTCCATTCATTCATACTTGCATCATATACTCTACATTACCATACATGTTATCATTATATATTATATTACAATATTTATACATTATGCATTCATATCTATCATTACATATATATCTTGCATTCATATCTAGCATTCATTATATACTTTCATGCATACATTGGATATCATTCTTTTATTCATGCATTGCTTATATGTATTATATTAATTGCATTCCTACATGCTTGCATTCAACCATATATATACATTAATGTAAAGAGAATATATATCATATATATATATCATTTCATTCATCTAACATATCATGCATTACATACTCTATATTCATTTAATACCCATACTACATAGGCTCATAGGTTACACAAAATACATATATCGTATAATCACTCTTCTACTTAAAACTAATACTGTACCAATTGGGCTTTCACTAAATTCTAGGATTAAAGTATGTTATATATCTTTGTGTTAGCTTTTCGAAACTTTAAACGGATCGCATTTTCGTGTCCGGAAGCTCCCGGAATCGCAAAAATACCGAAACGCGTTCGTCTTTCGTACAACTGACACTCAAATAATTTTACAGAAAGTTTCAGAACGAATTTTGCTTATTAAAATATATATTTGGAAAGCTAACTTCGATACGCTTCTTTTAAAAAAAATCGGGAGGTAAATTGGAGTTGTGAGCTAAAAGTTATGGCATTTCTAAGTTGCTCTATCTACTAAAAATGTGGATAAAAATTATGACGAATTTAGGTAGTTTGAGACAAAAGAAACACAAGTATATAACATAATATATCAAGAACTCACTCTCTACACTAATATATATATATATATATATATATATATATATATATATATATGAGACACTATAGAACACATCTCCAATACAAAAATATGAGATTAAACATGTAATAATTCATTCATACATAACAATAACACATAGTGTGTCCAAATTTAGGGTTTTCCCACATGGACACAACCACAACACAAAGGACACTCCTATGACCTCCAAATTGACACAATATGGACACAAATGGAGATACAACCATGGGGGTCATTTCTATGGGTTCAAAATATTTCTATATGCATGTAGGGATGGATTAGAGGAGAGATTATACCTTTCGGGAGAGAGATTCAAAGGAAAAGTCTTCCGATACGGCACCGACACGTAGAGATTCCAAAAGGACACGAACGAGCTCCGAATCCTCCCAAACTTGGCTAGCACCCTCTAACCATGGAGTAGAAGAGAAATAAAGAAGATTTGGTGGAAGAAGGGGTTGATTTGGAGATGAAATCAATGGAGGTTCATCTCTAAATTAATTTGGGGAAGAACAAGAGAGAGAAAGTGGATGAAAACAAATGAATGAAGGATTGACTGATTCCTTATCCCCCCATAAGTGGCTGCCGAAAAATGGTGAGGTGTCCCCTATTTGAATGTCTAAAATACCCTCCACTAATCTATTTGATTTAAATTAGGAATGGGTTAAAGGTTGAGGTCAATTTAGTCTAGTTTTAAGTCTCTAATTAAACTAAACCTATCCATAAATAATTAGTCTAACTACTAACTAAAATTAATATCATGTGGACTAAAATTAATATCATGTGGGCCATGCCTAACTAGTGTGTGGGTCCCACTAGAGTCAAACTATCCTCCGAGTCCCCGTTTTAAGTCGGATTGAGTTGAAATTTGAACCCGACTCAAATAACCCCAAAACAATATCATAAATAATAAAATAAATTTCAAAAATATTTTAAAATGTAAAATAACAAAAATAACCCTGTTTCTGAAAACTGGGGGTGACAAATCTATCCACCTTAAAAAAATTTCGTCCTCGAAATTAAAATATTCATACTCCTTCTAGGTCAAACCCCCACAATCAAAGTCCCAGAACTTAAACAAATCATATGATTTAAAAGGACGACATACAGGGTCATGGCATACGGTGGTTGTGAAGTCTCATCTAGGTATACTAGTCATGCTAACCAAAATGGTCATAGGGTATCAAAACACACAAGCAGTCTAGGGTGCTAAACTAGAAAAGATACAGAAATAACAAATCATCAAAACTGTAAGGCAGTCTACCATTCTACACGAAAACTGGTATCATCATAAAAAAAATAAAGAAAGGTAACCACCAATTATCTATAAAGGGTTCAGAAAAATCAAAATCAAAAGTTAAGGAATGAAAGTCACTTACATGGAAATCCAATCACAATATGTATATATATAGAGGGTGTGTTAGAGAGGGAAAAGCTAGCATTATGTAAAGGTTATGTGGTTCGTGTGTGTATGGGTATATATAGACATGTTCATATGGTTAGATATTAGGCATGGGTGTATGTGAAATATACATGAAGAGTATAGGAGGATTTGGGTTTTAAAACAATAGCTATCCAGTTACACTACTCATGGCATATTGGTTAGACAATCTACAACACACAACCTATTTACGCATAACGTGCATGGCTAACCATATACATATATATATATATATACATATATATATATATATATATATATATATATATATTTTATATATATATATATATAAAGAGGTAGAGATTTAGTTATGTATCTATATACATTATAACATGTATGCCTAAGCTCTATATGTATCTATATAGATATATGAACATAACATAGAGGGGAAGGTTAAGTTACATGACAGTGTATACTAAGTTAGGGTGTGTGTGTCCTTGTACAGGGTTATAGCTTAGTATTGAAAGGTTAAATCCAGTTTTAGTTCAGCATTTACATACAAAATCTGAAAATAAGCTAACATTTAAACCAGTGCAATATTAACATAATGCAGTTTCAGAATTTAGGGTTTGAACATCACAACTAACTCAATGCTCCTAACACAACCTAACATGATGGAAATAAAACCCTAACATACTATCCATACATTTATCTATGCATACAGTTCAATATTACATATTAAATCTGAAAGTGAACTAAACATTTGAAATCAATATAAAAATGTTAACATATATTCAGTTTTAGGATATTAGAGAAATTCGAACATCAAACCAACCCAACGTTTATCACAACCTAACATGTAAGAATATGAAACCTAAATTATATCCCTACATACCACAATGTATATAGCTCAAAATATTATATTTAAAACAACAAATTGAACTAACATTTAAAATCCAATATTAAGGGTTAATATGCACACAGTCTTAGATTTGTCAAATTCAAACACAAAACTCAACCAATTCCCTTAAGAGTTGTAATCATGTATATAACATACATGTGCAGTGATATGAACAAAACTACTACCATGAAATTTATATTGAATTACGAATTTAAACTGGAAAAGTAGAAAACCAGAAATATTGGGATTTTGATAATTTAAATATCAACAACATATTAATATGTATTTAGATAGGTGGGAGATCAAGTGTAGCATGCATACGTGTCAGGCAAGGTGTCCACTATATACATTTATATATATATTCTCATGTCCCAATATAAAAATTTAATTCTACGTTAAGACCAATAATTAGATTCCTACCAAGATTGCAAGCAGGTGATTGACGTAATCAAGACAGTTTTATTATTATTAATACAATAATAATAGCAAGAAGAAATAACGATAAAATCTGTTTTGCTTATCTGTTTAAAGAAGAACCATTTTGAAACCCAGAGCTAAATTATCAAGTCCAAGATAAGGTCTAGCAAAGTCATCAATTTATTGTATTATGTAGAATCTCATAGCAAGAAGTTACACAAGCTACTCCTAAGTAAACATTGAGAAGCAACAAAACAAAACAACAATAATTTTTTTTTTTTGAATGACTGAAACAACAATAATTCTTTTTTTTTGAATGAATGAAACAAAAGTAGCAAAAATATGCTCAAAAGCATTTAAGGTACAATCTGATAATCATATGCGTCTATCCAAAATTATGATACTCTAAATCCTCGTCATACTAGTAAGCAAGGCTACGATAATCACAGAGTCCTCGACTCAGGCACATACCTCTAGAATCATGGTATTTAACATTTTCGCGATGTCGCTAGCTTGGTTGCGAAAACCTTAAATTTCCACACCCGAGAAATATATCCAAAATCAGACTATATGTCCTCACCATGCTGGCTAATGTGACTATAGAAGACTAGATTCCATAACTTAGATGACCTAGCCCATATAATTTCATCTTGACAAAAATTAAATTAAATCAACAATGAATACCCAAAAATCAAATTTATCAACGAACATCAAGATTCAAAAATGAACAAAAATCCTTTAAATCATATAAATACAAACTCGGATGCTGCTAACATCAAGATTCAAAATTCAACAATCTTCCTCAAAATCAATAAATACAAACTCAAATTCAACAATAATCCATCAAAATCAAATTCAACAGCAGAAAGTAAAGATAAATCAAATCAAGGGGAAAAAAGAGTTTTCAAATCGGAGTTAAACAAGATTCTCAAGGGTCGTCCCAGGAATCTCTCAAGGGATCCTAATTGTGATTGAGTACCTTCAAAATATATCCTAATCCTACTGTAGGTTGTAGTGGTACTCTAGTTCGAATACCAATACACAAACTCGACCTGCATGGGCCACCACTAAAAACGTGTCACGACCCGCACCTTAGGGTTAGGGTACGAGAACGTAACAACGCCCAGCCTACGCCGTAGTGTCGGCGGTAGAACGCTGTCCTAGGTCACAATATCTAACAATATAATGCTAAGCAGTTTATACTCCCCGAATGGGGGTGACATAGCAGGATGTAAACTCAATCACATCTAAGGTAGAGCATAATGGAAGATAGATAAAACATAAAATTCAAAAGAGATACAGCAGATAGAAGTCTAAGTGTCTAAGATACACAAATCCAGAAATACGTCTCAAAGCTCAAATACAGTAATCCATAAAGTAAATACAACTTCAGACAACAAAAAATAGCTAACTAAACAACCTCTAACGTGTCTCCTCTAGGCTAGCAGGCAACCTCCAAGATATCTGTAAAATTTATCAACAGGTCCAGTCATGACAGGAGCGAGCATAGTACATCTCAACAGATCATAGCAGGTTAGAAAATATAATCATGCAGTAAAGTAAGATACATGATCTGAAAGAAATACAGTATGTAAACAGAGGGAAAGAACTGTAATAGAAATATCTACTATAAGTAGAGAACTAACAGAGGCTAGTGAGTCAGAGTACAATATAAACATGTGAATGGCATAGGAGATTCTGGGAACTATACTATTGAGTGATTCTGGGAACTACACTACTTGGATATTATTTACATGTCTACTTCTACTCCCCCGTACCCCCAATCAATACACAAGGATCCAACCAGGTTATGTTATGATTCCATGCAAAGGCCCACAAGGGGTGGTACATGGATAGCCCATAAATGGATGATTCTGGGAATGCCCACAATGGGGTAATTCTGGGAAGACTCTGAGATCATGAGAGTACATGTCACAAGTGATCGAAGAACCGTGAAGCATAGTGATACACCATGTAAGTAAAACGCACAGAACATGTAGTATACGATGCTCCCTGAGGGGATAACATCTCAAGAATGGATCCATATAGTACTAATCTGTGTTACCAACATGACAGCATCAAGTAAAGTAATCTAAAGCAGAAAAATAATTCTAACAGGATATGAAATGATCAGAGAATGTACTCGCCTGGTGTTTGAATGTCCAAAGTAAATATAATATCCGAGAAGAGGTGTCTGGCTCCTAATCAGAACAGCACAAGTCACAACAAGTCCAAAATGGCAATATGAAGTTCTATTACGCATTCTACATGATTCTAGGTCAATCTAGACCAAAGTCAACTCTTGGTCAACTTGGTCAACCCTGAAAGTCAAACCTAGGTAAACTATGGTCAAACTAGGTCTAACAAGTCTAAATTAGGTCAAACAAGTTATTCTAGGTCTAAACAAACTAAGGATATGCAAATCAAGTATCCAAGCTAGCTACTAACTCATAGCCTAAGTCACTTGCTAAACTAAGCACAAAACTAAACCATAAGCTAACAAGGCACACAAACTTAGTCATATAATGTATATATATTATTCACATTCACATATTCATATACATAGATATATATAGGAAAGCTATATATATAGGCACATACATATATATATATATATAGAGAGAGAGAGAGAAAGAGAGGTAAAAGAGTAAGTGAGTATGTGTGTGAAAGGATATGTGTTAATGTTCTAAAATTTAGTGATAGGTAGGTGTATGTGACATGGGATACATGATGTCAAAGGGTGTATGAATTTATGTGTGTAAAAGGTTATAGGTTAACTCAGTTTATAAAAATACATACATACATACTTATCTTGTATACATGCATATCATGTATATTACATTTAAATGATACATACATGTGTACTTGTATTATATTATACTTACATTCATGCATATTAGATACTTGTATTTATATTAACATATTGCAAACATTCATTTCATTCATGCATCTATGCATTACCTACATATTTTATACATATGCATACATTGTATATTCATATCATTTCATACATTAACATAGAGACATACAAACATGCACACATCATATATTTCATACCTTGTATTACCTTACATATCATGTTATATATTATCATTCATTCCTTTCATATATTACATTATCTTCAAGTTGAATACATCATATATGGATACAATACATTATCTTGCATGCTTGCATTCATATATTACATTCTATATTACCTATATACATGTATTTTCTCCATTCATTCATACTTGCATCATATACTCTACATTACCATACATGTTATCATTATATATTACATTACAATATTTATACATTATGCATTCATATCTATCATTACATATATATCTTGCATTCATATCTAGCATTCATTATATACTTTCATGAATACATTGTATATCATTCTTTTATTCATGCATTGCTTATATGCATTATATTAATTGCATTCCTACATGCTTGCATTCAACCATATATATACATTAATGTAAAGACATTATATATCATATATATGTCATTTCATTCATCTAACATATCATGCATTACATACTCTATATTCATTTAATATCCATACTACATAGGCTCATAGGTTACACAAAATACATATATCGTATAATCACTCTTCTACTTAAAATCAATACTGTACCAATTGGGCATTCACTAAATTCTAGGATTAAAGTATGTTATATATCTTTGTGTTAGCTTTTCGAAACTTTAAACGGATCGCATTTTCGCGTCCGGAAGCTCCCGGAATCACAAAAACACCGAAACGCGTTCGTCTTTCGTACAGCTGACACTCAAATAATTTTACAGAAAGTTTCAGAACGAATTTTGCTTATTAAAATATATATTTGGAAAGCTAACTTCGATACGCTTCTTTAAAAAAAAACGTGAGGTTAAATGGAGTTGTGAGCTAAAAGTTATGGCATTTCTAAGTTGCTCTATCTACTAAAAACGTGGATAAAAATTATGACGAATTTATGTAGTTTGAGACAAAAGAAACACAAGTATATAACATAATATATCAAGAACTCACTCTATACACTAATATATATGAGACACTATAGAACACATCTCCAATACAAAAATATGAGATTAAACATGTAATAATTTATTCATACATAACAACAACACATAGTGTGTCCAAATTTGGGATTTTCCCACATGGACACAACCACAACACAAAGGACACTCGTATGACCTCCAAATGGACACAAAATGGACACAAATGGAGATACAACCATGGGGGTCATTCCTATGGGTTCAAAATATTTCTATATGTATGTAGGGATGGATTAGAGGAGAGATTATACCTTCCGGGAGAGAGATTCAAAGGAAAAGCCTTCTGATACGGCACCGACACGTAGAGATTCCAAAAGGACACGAATGAGCTCCGAATCCTCCCAAACTTGGCTAGCACCCTCTAACCATGGAGTAGAAGAGAAATAAAGAAGATTTGGTGGAAGAAGGAGTTGATTTGGAGATGAAATCAATGGAGGTTCATCTCTAAATTAATTTGGGGAAGAACAAGAGAGAGAAAGTGGATGAAAACAAATGAATGAAGGAGTGACTGATTCCTTATCCCCCCATAAGTGGCTGCCCAAAAAGGGTGAGGTGTCCCCTATTTGAATGTCTAAAATACCCTCCACTAATCTATTTGATTTAAATTAGGAATTGGTTAAAGGTTGAGGTCAATTTAGTCTAGTTTTAAGTCTCTAATTAAACTAAACCTATCCGTAAATAATTAGTCTAACTACTAACTAAAATTAATATCATGTGGACTAAAATTAATATCATGTGGGCCATGCCTAACTAGTGTGTGGGTCCCACTAGAGTCAAACTACCCTCCGAGTCCCCGTTTTAAGTCGGATTGAGTTGAAATTCGAACCCGACTCAAATAACCCCAAAACAATATCATAAATAATAAAATAAATTTCAACCCCAAAATAATATCATAAATAATAAAATAAATTTCAAAAATATTTTAAAATGTAAAATGACAAAAATACCCCTGTTCTGAAAACTGGGGGTGACACTCCGATCTCCCTATGCTCCCAAGATCACTACTAGGGTTTTTCGCTTAGGATCACTGCTAGGATTTTTCAAATCCCTTCAATCGTGTGAAAACGAAAAAAAATTCGAAAAAAATTTCGATTTTCACGGTTCTGTTCGAGCCTGGTTTGTCGAGCACTCGAACTGGAGTTCGACCCACGACAGTCGATCTTCTTTGCTAACGTTCGACCGAAGCTGGTCGAACGAAAAACTAAATGAAAAAACACAATGTTTGACCACAACTAGTCGGACAAAGCTCTACTGTTCGACCATTACAAGTCGAACTGCCCTATATATGTTCGACTTTCCTCGATCGAACATGTTTTGCTCAGTTCGACCAGTCGAACAGAACATGTAATATTCGGCCGACACAGGTCGAGCAGACAATGTTCCGCTCGACCTGTGTTGATCGTGCTTATCGCGGAATTTTTTTTTTTTTTTTTTTGTTCAACGATTCACATACAGTGCTTCAACCTGAGAAAGAATGATTGTGTCTTTGAAGTGGACTTCCTTCCTCCATGATGCCTTTTCACAATTTCAAAGTAGAATTTTTCTAGGATTTTGGAGTTGGGTTGGAGAAGAAGGTGAAAATGAAAGAAGGAAGAAGAAGGAGGATGGTGGGGTGTGATAGGAAGGTCATATGGGTATATGAGTCATTTAACATTAATCTAATTTTCGACTTAAGTTATATGGGGTGTGCTTAGAAAGTCATGGGGACTAGTCCTGAGTAATTTTTTAAGTGGCAAACTTGTAAATAAACCAAACAAAATTTGGCTAGTCCTGAGTAAGAAATGATGTGCCCTTATAATTTGCCGTGTCATATGAGTGTGCTTGAGTCTTTCCAAATTCACTAATGCTCTCTTAGTGATCCTGCAAAAAATAACTATTAAGAACAAAGCTTAACATATGGATTCACAAGTTTCAACATGAATTCTTCGACCAACATATTTTTCCAAACATACATGTAAAGAGTAATCAGCCTAGTTTCCTGCCTTTAGTTTCATACATTAGCCAAAAGTTCCCTGCCTTTGAAGCCAAACAATCCAATCGGTGGTTTCACGGACAACATAAGAACTGTTACCGCTTATATGAGCCAATTTGCCCTCCTATATTACCTCTGTGTGGAGTCATACGGTTGTCCCCTCTCCACTAAGGAAATATAAATCTTCCATATAACTCTCCCTTGATAAGATCTGTATTACAAAAGCCTTCTTCTTCTTCTTCTTCTTCTTCTTTACATCCTATTTGCAATTTTAAGAATTCTATATACAGCCTTCAACCAGCTAGCTGAGCTATGTGAGCTGAACTATTTCCAGCAAGGTCTTGTTCAGCGATTGTGGCTTCGAGAAGAAGGGGCAGTGGTCGCTGCCCTTAATCTTGTACACTCCGTCAGGGGGGTTCTCCCGGACTAGCTTCTCCTGAGTATCTGGGGAGAGCATGTGGTCGTCCAGGGTTTGGACAAAGAACCTGCGGACAGTCCCATAATTCCCTGGTGTGAGGGACAGTTTTTCCATGAATGGTGCAAGCGGGATAGGCCTCATGGATACTGCGGCAAGAGCCATGTCCTGTCATTAGAGATTTGTTAGAATGTTGGGAACTATTTATTCATGACAGGTTTAAGAATGTTAACAATGTCGCTTAAACTCTCGTGTTCGAGTTTGGCACCAAACAAGTTTTGATTGCTTTTATAATGCGAGATTTTCTTGTGTGGGTGTTTGTGTTGTGTATGTGCAAGTCACATTAAATGTGGCTTCATAGATGCAAGATTTTCAGAGCGAAACCAATTGAAAAAGGATGCTTCCAATTGCACAAATATTACTTCATGTAATAAACATGTTGATTATTAATGAACGTAATTATTGTTTTACATTTATCATGCTTTCTTGCTCTAATCGTTTAAACGTTTCTGTAAAAATGATGAAGTCCTTAAAGTACAAGCAATAGTTTTGGACTAAATGAGATAAGATAGATGACATCCAAAATCTTTTAAGCTTTACTCTAAATGTATCTAGTTATTGGTTCACTAAGACGGAGATTAATGAAACTGGAAAGACTAGTAAACTCAATGCAAACTCATGTGATGAGTATAACCGATCTCACACGTCACTTGTGTGATGGCGCACCGTAGAGAGTGTAGGTGCTCATTAGTGGAATAAGTTCACCAAACAACTCAAATTAGGAATCTCTAATGTTGTTATACGCAATATGTCAATGGGAAAGTCCTTCATGATAGTGGTGTAAATGGTTTTCTTACCTAGGATTATCAGTTACTTGCGCAAGGTGAGTAAGGGCTTCTATTAATCGAGTTGTAGGCATAGAAGTTCTGGAACCAACTCAATCGATTAACTGACTGGCTCTCCGATCGGTTGAACATACCATGTTTCCACCTTAGTTCAAGTTCTCAACTTTCATTTCATTTGGTTATGGTGAATCAGAATTCCATGAATTCTCTTTAATTTCATCAAACTGAGAATCATGAAATTGCAGTTCCAATTCCATGTGTTTGGTTGGTATATTCCAACTAAATGAGTTAAAGTTGAATTTCTTACACTTAATTGGTTAACTAGTATCTTGAATACAATAACTTTTGCATCTTTAGAGGTGAAATTAGTTTGTGAAACTTGAATGAGCAAACAAACTGTTCTTTGTAGAAGGCGTCTCTTTATTTTAAGAGTTAAAGTTGACACCTACTACATGGGAGCCTCATTAATGATTTCCATTTCATAGAGGGTTGACGTGTGGTCGACAATCATTTGTCAAATCTTTTATGGAGCATGCTTATAATCCATACCTGACCCATTCTGATAATAGAAGGCTTAGATGATGATAATGCTGGTGTTTTTGCTTGTTGGTGTTTGTGTTTTGCTATAGAAACTAGAAAGATAGTCCCACATTGAAAAAACCAAATGGATGATATCTCTATATAAAGCTTTGCTTGTGGTGAGAGATCACATGAAGTGTGGAGAAGCACATGAGTGCCATATGGAGGCATTTTTCTAGTGGAAAGAAGGCTAAACCAACAAAGAAGCATTAATGCTTTTTGTCATGCTCATGGGATAGTTTTCTTACGGAGCTAAGCCCCGAAAGAGCTTAACGACTCGGACTCGGACTCGGAATCGGACTCGGACTCGGGCTCGGGCTTGTTTGCCATTAAAAAATCAAAGAAAGGTATTACAGAAACACTGAAATTGATTGCAAACTCGCTTGTACAAAGAAAATCCTAGAAAGAAATCCTAGGAAACAATCTAAGTACAATTATTTAGTTTTGATTCTGGAGGGTGACGGTAGAGGCTCGGGAAAGTGTTATCAACTCTGCCTTACTCCTTGGACTATCTGACGCAGTCCTTAGCTCTTGAAGAAATTGTTTTTCGAAGGTTGCCAGCCTTTTGCAGGGGTGTGACACCCTGCTATTTATAGTGGTATGTATGTTGAGCCGCATAGATGGCCTGTGGCCACGTGGCTTATTAGCACGTGAAGACCCGCTCTTTGGCCGCCATCTGTCGATTTGTTGGAATTTTGTTGCAGCAAATCTGGGTAGTTAAGACTTGGTCAGCCTGCCACGTGTCCTGTCGCAGGAATCATTTTGAGCCACATGAGTCTCTCATTCGACCATGTGGGGTCGCATGAGACTCATGCGGCTTAAGTCGCAAACTTCCTTAGCCCACATATAGCTTAAAGATTTAAGCCGCATAGATTCTGTATTTTGGCCGCATAAAAGCTCATGCGGCTTGGGTCACAGTCATCCTTGACCGCATGAAGTTCGGAGACTTTGGGGCCGCATATGTTTGAGCCGCATAATGTTCATGCGACTTCGGTGTCACTCCTTCTGGCCGCATGAAAGCGTATGAACCCTGCTTTTGGTGACGTCTCACGTCTTATTTTTTGTCAAAGTGTCAGAGCTGTCAGTTTTGACGGAACTTGTCAGCTTTATCAGACGAACTGATCCTCTTGGCCGCATATCTTTCTTCTGCAGCTGGTTGTCGACGGGCCGCATAAGGCATTGAATCTGTCATACGGCTTTTTTTTATGCGGACCTGTTTGGCCCAAAGTACATATGCGGCAATCTGTGATCCGTATGAACTCCATATTTTCCATGTTTCTACAAGACCCCTTCAAAGTTTTTAAATTGCAAATTTGGAATACTTTGAATAAGAAGCATGGAGATATGTCAAGCCGCAGGGAATATTCAAGTCGCGGGGAATTTTCGAGCCGTAGAGAGATCTCGAGCCGCAGGAAAATTTTGAGCCGCAGAGCGACCCCATCAGCCTGCCAGCTGATACTGCTGCATTTAATTTTCTTGATTCGGTTGTGGTTCCCTTTTCGAGATAAAGCCAACGGTTACTAGGGATAAAGTTCTCAAACGTCAACATTATCTTTAATGATCTCGGAAATCGAAGAGGCACTATTCAAGATAAAGCCGACGGTTATTTAGGGATAATGTTCCTAAACGTCGTCATTATCTTAAATGATCTCGAGAACCGAAGAGGCACTTTTCAGCAACTCTATAAATAGGGATCATTCGGGGAGAGATTTTCCTCTTTTACCTTCTTCTCCTTCGACTTTATCATACTTTCTGCTATGGCTCCAAAGGCTTCCAAGTCGACTGGTGCGGCGGCCAAAGGGAGGGGACTTGCCTCTCCGTCGAGAGCGGCAGACGCTCCTTCCATTCATCCCGACATGCAACCCCGTCTCAAGAGTAAGGACGGTAGGAAGACGACGACTGAAATTTTGAATGGCCATGTCGCATATTTCATGCACGGGCCTGTCATATACTGCCTCTGTGCTTTAAGCCTGGTCGATGCATGCCCTATCTCATTTGGACCGCATGTGTTCTGTATGATAGGGCCGCATGGGCTGGGCCGCATAACCGCTGCTCATTTCGAACTTGAACCACATAAGTGCCTCAAGATTGATCCGCATGAACACTTCATGACTGAGCCGCATAAGTGCCTCATGATTGAACCGCATGAGCACTTTATAATTGGGCCGCATGAATACTGTATGACTGGGCCATATAATTGCCTCATGACGGAGCCGCATGAGTACCTTATGACTGGGTCGCATAAGTATTTCATGACTGAGCCGCATAAATGCCTCATAATTGAGCCGCATGAACACTTAATGACTTAGCCGCATAAGTGCTTCATGACTTGAGCTGCATGAGTACTTCATGAAGCTGGCCTCATGACTTTGGGCCGCATGAGTTCTGTTTTGGCTGGGCCGCATAACTGGCTAGGCCGCATAACTGGAAAAAAAACAGAGTTCTTTGTTTGGTGCTAAGCCCCATTTCTTTCATGTTTTGCAGGGATCTGGCTAGCCAATTTCTTTCGGACCGGTGTCAACGATAGAGTGAAAATACACCATTCTGACACAGACATCAGACAGCTCAAAACACCTCATGCTTTGGAAGAGTTTTCCCCGCGCCATTTTGGCATACACATCAAACAACTCAGGACTCTTCATGCTTCGGAAGACTTTTTCCCAGGTGGTAGGAAGGGCCTTTATACCTCGGAGACTTGGACGGTGGTCAGGCGTCGTTATGAACATACTGCCTTCACGGCTCTCCAAGTAGGCGAAACCACCATCAGGGATGATGTTTTGAAGGTATGGTCCTTCGGGGGAGCGGGGCTAAGGCATCCGCAATACGTAGGGGAGGATAGCATGCTATATTTGCCCTTCTCTCCTTGGGGATTCAACAGCCTTGTTTGCTTCTCAGCAGTAAAACATGACTTCTTTCGAGGGCTACGAAACTGCTTTTTAATGAAGACGAAGTGCTGTCAAACTAACCAAACTATGTATTACTAGATTTTCTTTTCTTTGTTTTCTATTGTCGATGTAGTCCTATGAATGTAACTGATTTTGAATAAGCAGTTCACTCCATTCTTTATTTGTGGTATTTTGTGGTGCTTGTACTAGAGGGCCTAATACAGCATTTGTGTTTGATAACGGACACCCCACTGGGGGATTTTTGTGGACCTATTGTCCTTTTATGCATCTGGAAATGTGAGCAAATAGATTTGAATGATATTTTGTGGACCTACTACTCTTTGGTACATCGATGGTGCGAGTAATAGATTAGAATAATTTTTATGGACTTATTACCCTTTTTGTGTACTGGCGATGCGAGTACTAATAATAAGTGGAGAGAAAACCGACATATTTACTCAGAGGTAATGAGGACGTGGTAAATATGGGTCTAAAGTAGAGCCTCCCTACTCAGAGGTAATGAGGACGTGGTAGGAGTGGGTCAAATGGGGATACACAGAACAACTCAGAGGTACTATCAACGTGGAAGTTCTATGTATTTAGGTGATTTGTTTGTGATGGACGGAAAAACAACTCAGAGGTAATATGGACGTGGTTATTTTTTTCCGTTGGGGAATTTTGTGGACCTATTACCCTTTTTGTGCACTGATGGTGCGAATAATATATTAGGATAAGTTTTATGGACCTATTACCCTTCTGCGCACTGGTGGTGCGGGTAATGGATTTTGAGGCAAACTCTTGGTAGAGAAAAGCATTTAATGTGGAAGTTCATAGATATGACCAGGAGATGAGATATGAATCCATTCGGAGCAGTCAGAGAGTAAGTTCAGTGGTACCTGAGGGTATATAACTCAACAATTTGGGAGATTTGAGGTCAGAGCGTAAGTTCAGCGATACCAGAGGGTACATAACTCACAATTTGAGAGATAGTTGGAAGATGTCGTTTAGACATAATATTTCTTGAGGAACTTGCCGTTGATGGGCATCATGAGCAAGTCTCCATTTTGTTTTGCGAGACGGTACGCGCCGTTGGAAAATACGGTCTCGATGATGAACGGACCCTCCCATTTAGGCTGGAACTTGCAGGGGGTCTTGTGAGTCATGACCATTGGTCTGCGAATGGCCAAGACGAGATCGCCGACTTGGAATATTCTTTGTTTGACTTTCTTGTTGAAAGTCCAAGAGATGCGCGCTTGGTAGAGCTCTATACTTTGTTGAGCTTGTAAACGCTTCTCATCTAATGCTTCCAACTCTTGTAGCTATCGGCGATAGTTATCGTCCGACGTTAACCGGTAATTAAGGGCCACTCGAAGTGAGGGGATAAGAGTCTCCAATGGGAGGACTGCCTCGCTCCCGTAAACCAAGGAGAACGGTGTATTTCCTGTAGCCGTCCGAATTGTGGTGCGATACGCCCATAAGCACTCGTCAAGCTTTTCATTCCAGTCGCGTTTGTTTGAAGACACGAACTTTTTGAGGAGCTTGATTATGGTTTTGTTGAAAGCTTTAGCCAGACCATTAGCCGATGGGTTATATGCTGTCGAGGCCATGTTCTAAATCTGATTCTTTTCACAAAATCGATAGAAAGCATGGCTTGCGAACTGCGAACCATTGTCGTAAATAATCCTCCGTGGCAGTCCAAAACGGTAGATGACGTGATGTTTTATGAAGCTAATCACGTTCGATGTCTTCACCTCTGCCAGCGGAACAGCTTCCGCCCATTTGGAGAAGTAATCGGTGATTGCAAGTATGAACCGATGCCCTCTAGATGACGGCGGGGTGATTGGCCCAATGATGTCCATTCCCCATGCTTCAAATGGCCAAGAGGCCACTGTCGGGTGCAAGAATTCAAATGACAGATATATGAAATTTGCGTGGATCTGGCAAGCCTTGTACTTTTTTGCATAATCAACTGCATCTGCTACCATTGTGGGCCAATAATAACCCATCCGGCGAAGACGATCTTGCAATTTCGGGCCAGGTTGGTGAGCCCCACAAGCGCCATCATGAGCTTCGCGTAAGGCTTCTTTGGCTTCCACATTTGACAGGCATCTTAATAGTAGCTCATCATAGGATCGTCGATATAACATTTTCATCTCCGTATCATAGAAGAATCTGAGGAAGCGTCTTTTGATTGAAGTTGCTTCCTTCACATTCTCTGGCAGGATTCCATAGACTGCAAAGTCGATGAGCGGGCGTCTCCAGTCTTGTATATCGTTGGTTATCTGGGCGGAGTAACTCATACCCAGTTGAAGATTGTTCTTGGGACAGACCAGCTCATGGCCTATTATGTCGACTAGATGATGAGTATCATTTGGAAGTGCCAAGGAAGCGGCAAGACCTGCTAGGGCATCGGCTTCGATATTTTGGAGCCTATGAACATGCTCTATAAAGAATCCTTCTAAGGTTACAATGATGGCAGTTGATGTCTGATAGTAGGGAATCAGGTCCTCATTGCGAACCTCGTATGAACCTCGGATCTGGATAACAACCAACTGCGAGTCACCATATCCTTCCAGGTACTTGATCCCCACTTCTTTTGCGAATTGGAGTCCGATGACTAGAGCGTTATATTCGGCTACGTTGTTTGAGCAGGGTTTTGTAAGAGAATATGTCCGATTAACCACCAATCCAGAGGGAAAAATTAATACTACCCCGACTCCAGCGACGATATCACCTTGTGGTCCCGTTCTTGAAGCACCGTCAAAGAACATTCGCCAAATGGCGTCATGCGAAGTCATGTTCGAGGCGACGACTTCGTCGAAAATTTTTTCATAGATTCTGGCTGTTTCTGAGCCTGGATGGGCTGCTAGGAAGTCAGCCAGGGCTTGACCTTTGATAGCCTTCTGCGGAACAAAAATCATGTCGTATGGGGATAATAGTATCGCCCAGGTGGCTAGACGAGAACTGAGTGCGCCGGGCTTGGTCATGAGAACCCTGAAAGGATTAACTCGTGAAACAACATGAATGGTCTGCCCTGTCACATAGTGTCGTGTTTTCTGAATGGCGAACACTAGGGCAAGGCACTCATTCTTCATGGCGGTGTACCTATGTTCCGGTCCTACCATCATCCGGCTGAGATAGTAAATGGCTTGTTCATATCCCGCATCATTATTATGTGCTAGCAGAGCACCGAGGGAGTGTTCCATCGCCCGTACATAGAGCAGGAAGGGCTTTCCGGAGACCGGGGCTACCAGAACTGGCGGATTCGTCAGGTACTCCTTAATATCGTCGAAGGCACGCTGACATTCCTCGTTCCATACGAAAGAGACACCTTTCCTCATGAGTTGAGTGAAGGGTTAACATCGCAATGAGAGGTTAGATATAAACCTCCTGATATAGGCTAGTCTTCCCTGAAGGCCGCGGAGTTCACGGAGGTTCCTTGGTGGACTCATCTTCAGGATTGCTTTTGTTTTGTCGGGATCTATGTGAATGCCCCGGAAAGTAATGACAAAGTCCAAGAACTTTCCGCTGGACACCCCCAGGAAAGACTTGGTGGGATTTATCTTCAGGTTGTGCGCTCGCATAAGGTCGAACACTGTTCTCAAATCATGTAAGTGATCATTTTTGAGCTGCTCTTGACGCCGATGTCGTCAACGTAACACTCCACCGTCTTGCGCAAATGATCTCTGAAGATGACACTCATAGCCCGTTGATATGTAGCACCGGCGTTCTTCAGGCCAAAGGGCATGACCATATAACAATATACGCCAATCGGTGTTCGGAATGACGTATGCTTCTCGTCATCAGGAGACATTTTGATTTGATTGTATCCTGAAAAGCCATCCATAAAGGACATGCGCTCGAAGCCACACGTATTATCGATCATTATGTCAGTAGGAAGAGAGAATTCATCCTTAGGACATGCCGCATTCAGATTGCGGAAATCGATACAAATTCGGATCTTTCTATTCTTCTTGATGACTGGTACTATGTTGGCTACCCAGTCTGGGTGCTGCTCTTCGCGGATGAAACCGCTAGCTATAAGTTTGTTTACTTCCGCTTCAATGAAATTCATGATGTCTGGACGAAACCGCCGCTGCTGTTGTTTGACTGGCTTTGCGTCTGGATAAATGTTGAGCTTATGAAGTGCGATCTCGGGGTTTAGCCCTGGCATGTCTTCATAGCTCCAGGCAAAGACGTCGATGTATTCTCTGACGAGTTGTAACAACGACTCCCGCTCGTCATCTGACAGGCTTTTACTGATGAAGATTGGCTTTGGAGAGGATTCATCGCCGAGGTTAACTTGCATAACCTCGTCCTCGGTGAGAGGATCACGAAGTTCAAAGCGTGTCTCCCATTGTGCGTCTAGTTGCTGGACCCACGGCTCCAACTCAAGTGGTTCAAGTAGATCTTCGTCTTCTTCTTCGATATCAGCGGATGTCATGTTGATAGATAATGTCTGTCTAAATATATCTCTAATACTGCTATCAGAGTCGTAAATGGGTGACTCGGACGAATGAGAGTGCCACTCGCATTCTTCATCGGAACTTTCGGACGTTGTTGGTGGTGTAACATACCCGAGGCCGCGTCTGGATTTGTGATAATGGTCCTGAGGTTTCCCTGCCGGTGCCGACGGCTGTAGAGGCAATCGTCGACCACTGCCGTGATTCAGACCCGGGGTAGCATCCATGTCGTACCCTTGCTTTCGCATGAAGTACTTAGCTTGAGGACTATACAGGTAGAGCGGTAATCTTCCAGCGTCGGATCCGAGATCGGACTCTTGTGGCGTGAAAGATTGAGAAACTTCTTTTCGGCCAAAGATGATCGTGTGATCCCACCCTCTTCTGTCTGGGACCAGGAAGTAAGCGTCTTTAATGGGAGCAAGTTGATTTGAGGTATGGACGGTTGTCACTCGTATGTACAGGCTAACGTCTAGACAATCCCGTGCAGCATACATTAGATTAGGCTTATCATACTCAGAATAGTCTAACGGCAGCCTCTTATTGATGAAATAAGAAAATTTGCCCACGGGGATTACACCATCAGGAGAGGGACTATCTGTCCTTTGCCACCAGGTATTTGGCGAGTTCTACGTCCTCTTCGGCTACCCCCTGCGATCCCAAAGGTTGGGATGCCGTCTTGGGCAGCTTGACCACCAAGGGTTGAACTTGTGATATTAGCTTGCCTGAGTATGTCGGATCGGCACTTAGTTGCCTGCTCGTCTTGGGAAGACGGGTGACAATTGGCTCGGCAAGGGACTTTGTGTCTTCCGATTGCCTTTGAATGGATTTTGGCAATCGGATCACCATCGGCCCTATGATGGGCTTTGGCTCTTGACTTTGGGAGTTGGATGACCATTGGTTCCGACTGCGCAGCTTGGATGAGAGAACCGGACACCTCTTTATGCAAAGTTGCGACAAGGGGTGCGGCTTTGCCTGGTTTATGGAGATGAATTGTCAAGGGTTCCTCTGGCCCTACGATGGTCTCCAGTTTGTCAGTGATGTACTTCTTGGATTCTTCATATAGACAAGCCTCCGAAGAATAATAAGACTCAACCCCTTTGAAGGGATCGATGTTGGCGAATTCAGTCTTCACGAAGCCATGCCTATTGACATACTTGAAGCACTGGTGGAGGGTGGATGGCACGATCATATAGTCATGTATCCACAGACGTCCCAAGAGGATGTTGTAGGACATGAATACCTCTATGACGTAGCAGGTAACCTCCGTCTTCAGGTCACCAATCTGACATTTCAATCGGATCTTCCCTAGGGGATAGCTCATTCCCGAGTTAAAACCGCTAATGGCAGTGTTGGTCGCCGCTAGCCGGTGCATAGGGATGCCAAGAAGTTGGAGCAAGCTTTTCGGGATGATGCTTATTGACGAGCCAGGGTTGATATGCATCCGGTCTACCTTTATGTCGCCTATGTATCCAGTGTAGTACAAGGGGCGATCATGCAAATTGGACTCGATCAACATGTCCTGTGGAGTAAATATGATGTTGGGCATTGCATCTGTGCTATCGCTGCCCTGTAGATCTACTAGCGGGTCTTCCCCTGGAGGCTTGACCTGAGCTAAGTAGGCGTCAGCATTTTGGAGTGCTTCGCTTAATGCGATACGAAGATCCTTAGAGAGCCTTAGGAGCTCGTATAACGACAACTTTGCTGGCGTATTAGCCAATTGTGCTAATACGTCAAAGTTGTAAGGTCTCTCCAGTCCCTGAGGTACATCATTACGGAGTGGCCTGTCGAAGCGGGTTTCCTTTGGCTTGGATTTATCCGCCAATGGAGGCTGAGATGGCCTTGGAACATCAGAGGGAGGCAACGTTGCCGGTTGAGGACCTTCGACTGAACTATCACATGCGGGCTGGACTTGTGCTCCAGACCGGGTAACAATGGCTGCAGCTTCCTCAGCCTCGGCTGAAATTGTATGGCAGGATTTAGACTTCCTGCCCTTTTTCTTGTTGATAGGAGATGACACCTCCCGAATAACTTTGGGCACTAAATCTGGATGCACCCACATGATCTCTCCTCGCGATATGGTGAGAGGTACCAATCCAGATGTCTGGCTCCGGACGGGTGGAAGATTAGTAACCTCCATCGTTGCCCGGGGGACAAGTATTATCCCGTCTGGAGTGCTGTTGGAGGGAAGTCGCCGAACTGAATTGACACCATGTTCGCCGCCACGGTAACCTTTTCAAAGTCTATTGACAGAGCTTTGGAGTCGATAAGACTATGAATGTACCGCTTTAATTGGAAGCAGTCATGAGTGGAATGATGGACATAACGGTAGAAGTGACAATATTTTGGGTCCTCTATTTCTGCCGCTCGGGGCTCGTGCCTTGGTGGAGGGAGCTGGATCCTACCCCTTTGCAAGAGCATATCGAAGATAGGTTTGACATGATATCTTCAAATGAGTAATTCACCTTGGGCCACGGACCTTCCTCCTGTTTTTGTTCGGGCTTCTGGGTCGCATCAGCGACCATGGCCTGTTTGCCCTTATTGTCCCGGTTGAAGGTGACGCCACTGTTGTTGTTGCTGGAGGTGGAACCAGGACGTCTGCCCTTATCCTCTCCGTCTGGGATGTGTAATCCCAACTGGCGAGCCTTCTTCAATTTTGCCTCTACATTGGTAGCACTTATATGAAGGTCGTCCAATCCCTGAACTGATCGTCACCCATCTAGAGGCTAATTGCGGGGAGCAACTTCTTCTGGCAGATTTCAATCAAGGATCTCTCGGGATTGCCTTGGGGCAATCTCATTGCGGTTTGGCGGAACCGCGCGATATAGTTCCTTGTTAGCTCCCTCTCTCCCTGAACGACGTCCATGAGAGATGACATCGTTACATCATGCCCTACTTCGTAGAATCTTTCCAGGAACATGTGCTTAAAGCCGTCAAAAGAATGGATGCAGTTGTCAGAAAGGTTGTGGTACCAGTCGAACGCGATCCCCTCCAATGCTCCAATGAATAATCGTGTGAGGATGGCGTCACTATGCGGCAAGTGGTCGGTTGTGACTTCAAAGTATGTCATGTACCGACTAGCAGAGGTCTTTTCGTCATAAGAATCGATATGAAACGGCTTGTACCGTGGTGGAAAAGGCACATCTCCCCATGCAACGGGATATGGCTGCCGTATTCTGAGGTCCCGAGAGGAGTCTCGGGCATTAAACATTGCTCGAAGCTCCTGGACTTCCCTCCTTGCCTCCTTGGCTTCATCTGCAGCTGAAGGAACGGATGCTCCTAGGGAATCATCACCTAAAGGAGGGGCGGTCGTGTTGGAGTCCGCGTTGACTGCGAGTCCCAAGCTTGTTTGTCCGGGCGTCCTTGCCGGTTGGGTTGGCAAGGCGGCTTTGATTTCGTCCACGGACTTGACCAAGGACATGAGCATGGCTTCAAGTACTTCTAGACGTTGTCGATCAGAAGGCGCTTCATGATCATCGTCAGCCATAAAGACTGTCCTCACGTGGGTAGAGGTGGAAGGGATCGTAGCAGAGGTGTTCTCTGTGCCGTACCCTTGTACAGAAAAATCGTCGGGGAATGTCGGAATGTCATCTTCCTCGGACTCGGAAGGGGTGCTACCCCCTGTGCAGGAAGCCGCATCGTCTTGGTGAGGGTGGTGGCCCTCAGGTAAGTCCAAGTCTGTTGCGCAGTTCTGGGGGGCCTCTACCCCCTGTATGTGCTCTTGGTACACCGGGTTGTCGCATATATTGAGGGGACTGCTACCCCCAGCTTCATCTACTCTCAAGGAGGCCGAAGGTGCACCCCCGGGTGCTGGAAGCTTCTTTTTGGATCGAGTGCCTAAATAGACACCCCCTGTGGTTGTCGGTGGGAACCCTCCAGATAAGGGTCTCCTTGCAATAATGTCCGAGATTGCCGGGCTGCAAGAGCCTGTCTTCTTTCCTCCCTTGCCAGGAGGAACCTTTTGAGTTGAATTACAGGAGGCGAAAGGAAACTCCTCGTCCCCCGGAATTTGCACATGTTTCTTGAGCTGTTGTCGGACAGGTGCTGGCTGTTGCAGTCGTTGGAAAACTGACTGCCGACCTTCAGGTGTTGCTGATTTGTCGCAGCAGCAGTTGATGATGACCTGGGTGCAACGACGTCCCGAGAGGGACTCATTGCATGCCAACGCTTGCGTTTGTGAGTAATCACCTCACGCAAGTCCGTAGCAAGCTGATCTACCTTTGCACCAAACTTGTGGACTCGGGTATCCCGAGCGCACGGGTACTTAGGTATCATGTTTGCTCCCTGATCCGTGGCTAGTAAAAGCACTTGCTCTGGATCGTTGGAGGGAGACTTTAAAGACCCACCCCGTCCGTTAGTCCTGGGGGACTAGACACGGGTGATTATGTACAACTTTCTATCAGGAGCCTGTGTAACAGTCAACGGGGCCTGCTGACAATCAGCAACTTGGACAGTTGACTGGGCATGTTAGGCCCGCACTGCCCTAGACTTCTTTAACTTAGCACCCGAAGGTGCATAGTAGAAAGAGTCCAGATTAATACATCCCACATTCTCAATGGGCCGCATGGCGTCGGGCCCGCATGAGAGACGGTTGAACACAGAGCTTCTGACAAGGCCGCATGAAACATCCTGTCTGAGGCCAGATTTGGCTGCCGCATGGGTTATCTTCTTGCGGCCAAAGCTGGCTGCTGCATAGGCCATCTTCCTGCGGCCAGAGTTGGCTGCCGCATGGGCCATCTTCCTGCGGCCAGAGTTGGCTGCCGCATGAGTTGTCTGCCTACAGCCAGATTGGTTGCCGCATGGACAGACTGCCCATCTCTTTTATGCTGCTCCTTCTTTGTCCGCATGGATTTCCCTTGTGCCCCCAAAAACTCAGCATCGTAGTGTTTTTCTCTGCTGGATTTGGGGACAGTGGGGTCCTCTGCGGTCGGAAGCAAAGCCGCAGGAGAGCTTTGGTCACCGTCTTGGACTGCAGAAGGAGCTTCTTCGAGAACTTGGTCGGGGCCAAAAGTTCTGTGCACCGACGTGCGCGCAGGCGCAGCAGGTGCGCAGGGCTGCGACGCTGGGCACGCAGGTGTTGCGGGGCTGCGGCGTGCAGGTGCTGCGGGCCTGCGGCGCTGGGCGTCAGGTGTTTTGCTTTAAAAACTGTTGGTGTTTTGCTTTAAAAACTAGAAAGATAGTCCAACATTGGAAAAACCAAATGGATGGTATCTTTATATAAAGCTTTGCTTGTGTTGAGAGATCACATGAAGTGTGGAGAGGCACATAGGTGCCATGTGGAGGCATTTTTCTAGTGGAAAGAAGGCTAAACCAACAAAGAAGCATTAATGTTTTTTGTCATGCTCATGGGATAATTTCCTTATGGAGATAAGCCCTGAAGGGGCTTAGCGACTCGGACTCGGACTTGGGCTCGGGCTCAAGGGCGTAAAGTGACATTTTGTTGGTGCACTTTGCACTTAGTACGTCAGCATCGGCACATTGTGCGCAGTTGATGCGCTCGTGCGCTCGTCTCTGCGCGAGTCGTAGCGCAGGCACAGCAGGTGCGCAGGGCAGCGGCGCTGGGCGCGCAGGTGCTGCGGGGCTGTACGCGGAGGTGTTGCGGGGCTGCGGTGCTAGGCGTTGGGCACGCAGGTGCCGCGGGTTGCTGCGGGCTTCGCAGCTACGCGTGCAGGTTGACGGGTTGAGTGGCTATGGGACGCAAGTGGTGTATGATGTGGCTGATTAGAAGATTTGAGCAGTTATGGAAAGATTGAGTTAATTGATCAGATCCGTTTTTGTGGGATTTGAATTTAATTCATTCAAATCTTTCCATTATTCGCTCCTATCTTATCGCAATCAGTTATGGCCAGGAATAGGATTAGGGTTTCTTTCCTTCTCTATAAATACTCTCTTTGTGCCTTCATTAAGGATTTACGCTAAAATAAAGAGACGAAGGGAGAAGTGCTGCTGCTGCCATTGAAGTCCTAAGGAGTTCTTCGAGTTCATAAAGGAGGTGACAGCGAACGTTCCAGAAGTTCTTTCGAACTTGCTAGTTTCGGGGAGCATATCGCAATCGGACGAATCTTGCTTTGAGCAACGGTAATCTTTATCACCCCAGCAAGGTCGTTGCATCAACTCCGGTTGAGAGCGATTATTCATATCATTGCATCAACTCCGGTTGAGAGCGATCATTCATCTCGTTGCATCAACTTCGGTTGAGAACGAGTATTCATCTCTCTTAGGAGAACGAATTTTCGTCTCTCTGGAAATAAGAGTTCGAGATTTCCATTTTCCATCAAAAGATCTGTTTCGGGAATAACAGATAATAATGAAGGACAATTGGAATTTACCATTAAATGAGTGAACTATAATTCCTTATTTTTGTACACAATAAGTGGGAATGAGATTCCTACATGGAATTCCAAGTCCTAATTTCATGTGAACCAAACACTGAATTGGTCCAAGTCATGGGATTGCTGTTCATGCAATTCTAATTCACAGTACCTGAATAGGTTGTTAGACGAGTCATGCACAAATTACCATATCCAGAAATAAATTCATCAAAAAGATCTTGATAGTACGAAAGAAAATAAGAATTCAATAAAGTTTAAGCATTGTGAACCTTGGGAGTAGTCTGGTTGAAATATAGACCCTTGATTTGTTCTTTCTCAAACATTAGAGCAGTAGGTGATCTGTCTTTACCATTTCCATATAATAGAAACTGGGATTCTTGCAAGAAAACCTCAGCAGATGCTAACTGCACAAACCATTATTAAATAAGAAAAAACAGAAGAGGAACCTTAAACATATAGAACAGGATAATTTCTATCACTAAGTTAAGAATAGATTTGAATAGGTTGATCGATTTTGATGGTAGTTCAGCTCTCGAAACTAAGTCCAACAAGGTGCAGACTAAGTTGTGATCCAACAAGGACTACAGGAATTTATTTAAAGAGAGATTCCAACTTAAGAAGATAAAATAGAGGAAAAATCAAACTACTACTTATGAATTTGAGTGTCAACTCCAGCAGGGTTGTTGACTGTGCTATGTTCACTGATATTTAAGGATGGAGAAAAGATTGTCACGTAATTCACATATTTGCTAAATTCATATTCAAAGGAAATTTCTTTGTCTATATTCGACTCATGCTCATGGTAAAAGAAAGTTGCACTGAACTCATATTATGATAAACTGATAAGCGATAAGTACACTTTCAGAGCTGTTGAGAAAAGGAAAAAAACGAACATTTTTGTTCGTCTTCAGAACAAAATCCAGAGGCAAAGAGCTCTATCTTGAAAATAAAAGGGTGCAATATGTACTTGATAACCATTTAAACGACCCCAAGAAACTTTTCAATTAACTCAACATGGAAAAATGGTCAATTCATTAATTAAAATATCCATATTTGTTTCCAGTAGCTTCATATGGAGAGAAATATAAAGGCACTCTTCTTTATGTCTCTTCTAAAATATAACTTTTAAACTAGAAAAAATGTGTATAATCCAAAAGTGATATGATATGACTGAACTTCCATAGACGCACCACATTTTACAAATTCTAATTCATATAAATGATGTCACAATAACATATTTAGACCACATGGAATCATCAATATGGGGCCATGAAGTACTTACTTCGTCAGAGAACACATCGAAAGGTCGCTGCCTGTCCAGTACCATTGTTGCACTAACAAATATTGCTTTTGAGATCTTTTTTGGCAAATACTCCATCGCATATGATATGCTTGCACCACCACAACTATGACCGACCAAAATGACCTGTCATGCCATATCAGTCAGAGATTTTATTGTTGTATAATATAGAAACTAGAAGCTAACAAACATCAAGAATAGTTGTAGCCTTGATCATTGAAATCCTATTCACCTTTTCATCCTCAGGTAGGGTGTTTAAGAAATCAACGAGAGGCTTCGAGTAATCTGCCAAGGTGGTTATACTATTTGCATCTGTGTGGTCCATTCCAGACCCTGCAAGATCCAAGGCAACAGGAAGTAATCCTGCTTCCTCCAACATAGGGATAATCTTATACCAACACCAAGCTCCAAATCCCTCTCCATGGACCAAGACAATTTTTTTTGTTTCGAGCGTTTCAAGAATCAATGAGATCTGAAAGTAGATAATTCATAGGAATTGTATACTTATGCAGTCTAATTAAGTAGTGCTGATAAAGCAGTAAATCCTACACTCGCAAATGGATCAATGAATATAACAGTTGAATGATAGAAAATAATACATTTAGCAAGAAAACTTTGAAAATCAAGAATACAAAATGAGACCATATTGTGATTGTAATTCTTCCATCACTTTGTAGTTTATCATACTAAAACAAGGCTTTAACATTAGCTAAAGATCAAATGTAGTGTCGTCCTGTGCAGATGATAGCTAAAATATGAGAAGCTATCTTCCATATTAAACCATGCAGAAGCAATTTAGTAGTATAGTCCCTAAGGAGTATCAGTACAGAGTTTGGAAACATCATTGTTATTTTTAATGATTACTCTCTGGAATATTTCATGTGGATGAAACAGTAGAATGAGTGATAAGTCAACAATCATGAATATGTTCCCTTTGAAGATATAGTTGACTAGAGTAATAGTATGAGTTGATGGTTGGGTATAGATGTACTAGGTCCATGATAAATGCATTTATTTTAGGGATGGCAGACCATGACAGTTTTTCAGATGCTGCTGGTTCAATGCAAACAAGTAGGGTTGTTAGTCATTCCATCCTGCCACTGTAAAACATTAATCATAGTTGTTTTCACTGATGCAGGATGTCAAAGACAAGAGAGTCATGCTTGATTCCAACGGAAGTTAGGGAAGGTAATAACAACAACATGAGCAAGTCTTTCTACTGTTGCTAGCCTGTGAAAAGTAAGAAAAAAAAAGTAGCAAAAAAGGACATAAGAATTAATTTAAAAAACCTTTTACATCACCTATTTAAGCAAGAGGAAGAAAAGATATACAATATAGACATAATATCGGTATGTGCACGTTATTGCACACACAGGGACATCAAAGGAAACAATTCGGTGCAATGTCTTGCTCTTCCACCCTACTTCAAGTTAAACATTAAAAGTTCTGTTATGAGTTTACTTTTATTAATTGCCTCTGTTTGTGAATATGTCATTTCATTATAGTGGGTAGTTAAGGCTAATGGTTAGTTAACTAGGAAGATTCTATTGTTTAGAAGTCATGGGTTTGTGTCATGTTTTTAAATAGATGTGTTGGGTTGCAAAAGGTATGAACATGAAACATCAACTGAATCTTGTTTCAGAGAAGTTTAGTTTCCCTCTAAAGAAACTTTCTATCTCCCTCTATTTTTCTACCATTCTTAGTACACAATTGGGTGAAAAAGAGCCATCAACGGTTAGAGCAATTGGCACATAACAGAGAGGTATTAAGAGCTTGGCATAGACAATTCTTGCTCTGATATATTGGAGGCAAAGATAGAAAAGATGGTCATTGCGCAAGATCAAAGGTTTAAGGCCATGATGGAAAATATACAAAGCACGCTTGGCAGATTTGAAGACGAATTTGGTGAAGTCTAGCCATGAATGAACTGAGGTTTCCGAGATTCATCAATGTTAGTCCAATGATTATATCTTGTTTTTTAATATGGTTAATCGATTAAGTTTAATATTATGATATCATTATAAGCCATGCAATCACTATCATATTGTTAATACTTAAACTTAGCATTGTCCAAATACATATTAAATGCTACTCTATACTGCTTTGTTCATCTAACATGTATATGCAGACAAGCAGTAAGCAAGATTGAACATGGACGTATGAAATAAAGAATTTATGACATGCCAAAGATGGCGTTATACCAGAAAATTTCTCTGAACCGTCCAACTACTTCTTCGGGGCATCATACTCTGGAGTTCCATTGTCCGGTCAGCAAACAGGAGTCGAGAGGGCAGCACCCCCGAAAGGTAGTCAGATTTCCAGATCTATTTATCTTTGGACAATTGTCTTCAAAGAAAAAGGCGTCATCAAAGGGCTATTGGTTTTTATATTTATTTTTGTATTTGATATTTATTGAGTCTAAGAAAGTGTGTACATCGAGCGTATTGGCACTTGGCTTAGCTTTTCATAAACTCCACCAAAAAAATCTACAAAAAGCCTATTCGTTCAGTCCACAAAAAGCCCACTCAAAAAGAGTCCAAACCCATTCAAATCTTCATTTGACCAACCTAAATACAGGGCAACTGAACTCGGACCGAGTTCTACCCGAACTCGGACCGAACTCGATCACCCCGACCCAGTATCCTATTGGATCATGTCTCCCTGTAGAATCGGCTCCAACGTTCGTTTTTTTGAATGTTAGGGAACCGAACTCTGCCCAAGTTCGATCTCCCTCGACCCTATAAATAGAGATTGATTTTTACATTGTTATTCACTCAATCAACATTCAATCTTCTTATCTATTCCTGGGCCTAAACCTTCTCCATTCCCAAGATCAACTCCCAGCCTTCTAGTGCCAACGTAGTTCCAATTTTAGAAGTTTGATCGAGTTGTAAAGCTTGGACTTCCAAGTGTTAGTCTTTACACTTATTGTGAAATTGTGAATTCTTTGTATCAAAGCTCGTGGTTTTGAAGTCGTCGTGCCCTTCAGATCAAAGCACGAGGTGTAAGAAGTCGACGTGCCATTCGGATCAAGGCACGTGGTGTAACTGTTATTTTAATAGTGGATTAATATCGAGCAAGAGTTTTTGAGACTGGGCTAGTCCTCTCAGAGGAAAACCAGTATAAACTTCGGTGTTTGTGTTTGCTCTTCTTTACTCATTTACTTCACGCATTTATTTGATATTGCATGCTTACATATCTGTTTACTTACTGACATAAATTTTAATTGGTGATTATTTATTCCGCTGCACACACGCACTCTATTCACCCCACCTAGAGGTGCTCAACGTTCCTACAACCAACACCATGCTAGCAAAACCATACTTTCAAGATAGATTTTTCGAAGTACGATGGGACCAAAGACCGTCCAGCTGGGTTTAACAATACTTTAATTACAATCACTGTCAATCAGACCCCAAAAGATGAGTTATTTTACTAGCCACATGGAACTTGGAAGATGATGCATAGTTGTGGTTCCATGTCTTGAAAGAAGAAAAAGAAAGATGACATTGTCACGTGGCCACAATTGGCGGATGAGTTCTTTCAAACATATGGTTTGATACCATGATACCAATACTGTTTTGTGCACTAACTAAACTTCAACAGTCAGGTAGTGTACGTGTTTATCAAACCAAAATTTCTAAACTATTATTGCATGAGGGACAAGTGGGCTACTATGTTAGTGATTTGAAGGAAAAGCAAGGGTGCATGTGCAAGTGGGTAAACCAACTTTGGTTTCTGGTGCAATTTGACCCGCTCATCAGTATGAGACCTGTCATTAAGCATCAAAATGCAAAGTCCAAACACGATGTCATTATCGGTCGAGAGATTATTGACGTTTGTGGTACAATTGTGACAAAAGATAGGAGTCAGGTCATCATCACTACGGGAAGATGTTCCTACTTGAAGGAGTAGAGCATGAGGAGAACAACGGTGAAGACGATCGTGGAGATGTATGCTCGTTTTTTACATTTCCATCTTGAGGATAATGTTCTTTAAGGGTGGGGAATGTTATGGGTTTAATTTACCTTTGTTTATGAATGTGTCATTCTCATTCTACTAGCGGGTAGTTAAGGCTAGTAGGCTGTTTCTATTGTTTAGGAGTCGTGGGTTTGTGTCGTGTATTTAAAAAGAGTGATTATTTGTGAGAAGTATGAAAGAAACAGAAATAGAATCTTGCTTCAAAGAAGTTTACTTTCCTCGAAAAGACTTTCTTTTCTTACTTTATTTCTCTATCATTCTTAGCCCACAATTGGTACAAACAAGAGTCATCAACGGTTAACATGATAGGCACATAAGAAATTAAATATTTACTTACGACCAGATAACAAATAGGTGATGTAATTATCTCTTCAACCTCTCTATATACCAAAATCGATCTATGAATACAAGTACAACAGCCGGGGGCTATGGTAGATATGCCTCTAATATCTATCAAATAATGTTCACTGACACCAGACATTCTATTGTAAAATGTAAATGTTCACTTTTTCCATAACAAAAGTATTCAATGCCATGGGTGTCCAATCTAAATGGTTCACTCTTATGTGAATTTATCATCAAAGTAAGGTTCAAAGTATCGGTATCGGACCATTCCTATGAGTATCGGGATCGGCAATATCTGCAGTATCGGAGGTTTCGGATCGGAGTATCGGATTTTTTGGTAACGGAAAACAAATAATTATTAATAAATTATTAACGTTTTAGAAAATATATTTCCTACATTTAGGCATAATTTTAATATTTTCAGTGGTGTTTCTTAGTAGTTTTGAAATTAAATGAAGTAGTAGTCACCCTTACCAATTGATTTACATAGGATAGATAAGTTTGCTTCTTTTACATGCTTTTATAACATTTATATGCTTTTACACCCTTGATGATTGGTCTTTTTCGTTCAATTTTCTTTGCCAAATTGACCGGAAAAGAGACCCCCAATGTCGGCATCGGTCAGTATTGGGTATCGGTCGGTATCGGATCGGGACATGCCAAACCGTATCGGTATCGGCCGTTTCGGATCGGTAGCCGATACTGCGAACTATGCATCAAACAACAAGTTGCACTTTAGGATGCAATATTTGTATCATTTATAGGATAACCAACTAAATAGCTCCCTACTTTACATAATCTTTTATACAGCATCGTACCGGATATTTTCACTCCACTGTCAATAATTATCTTCATATCCTTACACTACAAGCCAAAAGGATGTTGAGAACTATTCCATATGAAGAGAACTTTTATATATGTTTCATTAGTGAATACTCTGATACATTTTATCCTACCATGAAGCAATTATAAAATCAGATGGTGCTCAATCTACGGAGGGTAAATCCAGGTTGGTCTACCTCATGGTAGTCTAGAAAAGGAACTGGAGAGTAACATATAAACAGTTTGCAATTGATTTGAAACAAGCTACAGAGGTCCAAACATCATTGTCAATGGTGGTTTCTTGGTTAAATGGATCTTGTTAGCTGTCCAGTTCCAAAGAGCATGTGTCTATAAGTAGACCTATAATGTAATGTGGGTGATTTTACTAAGAGGAAAATGATTAATTCCAACAAGGACGTAAGTTAATTTTTGTTGTGCGGGCTCAGACTCGACACGGACTCCAGGTTGTCTCGTACATGCACGGGAGTGTTCGGGGAGAAGGCGTGGGCTAGCACTCGACTATGTTGATTGTGGGATGATGTAAAACATCAAACTCTATTTTAGAGTATTGGTGTTTTAGTCCCACATCGGATATGAGAGATGGTGAGGTCTCACTCCACTCTATAAATAGAGCCCCCTTGCCTCCTTTCCAAGATGCACCAAAGAAGAGAGTTAAGGGAGTCCGTAAAGTTCAGGAAGCCCGTTCAAGTCACAAATATTGACTGACGAGCGTTCCAGAAGTTCTCTTGAACTTGCTGGTTCCTGGAAGCGGATCGTATAGAGGCGAATCTTGCTTTGAGCAACGGTGTTTTTACACCCCAGCAGATTTAATCCTCCTCTTCTTCTTCTTCTGTTTCTATGTAACTCGTTCTTCAGGTTTTAAGGCACCTACTGAGTAGAGAGGCCTAACTTTGTTCTTGAGATCTATCTCATTTGTGGCACCTACTGTGTAGGCTTGCTTAACTCCTCATTTGTGGCACCTACTGTGTAGGCTTGCTGAACTCTTGTTTTCCATCTATATCCATGCCTCGGGACTAACAATCTCAAAGCAAGATTCGTACGTACGAAGGAAAACATTAATGCTTCACTCCTCCAAACTGACTACTACAAGTTGAAAAAGTTTGATGGAGAGCATTATCAAGTCTGGAAGTGGAAGGTCTTTCTCACCCTTCAACTCCGAGACGTTGATCACGTGCTCTTTGAAGAGGAACCTACTGTTCCAGATACTGAGTTTGTTGCCACTATAACTACGGCTACTAAACTTCAGGTCAAATGGAGAAGAGAGAATAGCATTTGTAGGCTTCTGATCCTAAATGCTATGGAGGATTCCCTGGCAGAATCCTACTCAAAGAAAGATAGTGCCAGAAAAATATGGTAGTCTGTGGAAAAGTTGTACGAGGAAGACAAAAATAGGAGCAAGATATTTTTCGTCGAAAAATATCACAAGTGGTTCTTTGAAGACGAGAAGGCGATGCTTCCTCAAGTGAAGGAGTTTCTGAAACTTCGTCAGAAACTGGACGATAAAAAGATGCCCCTCGTCGACAAGTTTGTCGTTGGAGGGATCGTCTCGAAACTTCCTGCTGGATGGAATACGTTCTATGTAAGAATGCATCGGAAGAAACTCGAGATCAGTCTGGAAGATCTCTTGCAAGAAATCCACGTTGAGGACGAGTTGCGTTCTCAACAGAAGATGGACGCTTTGTCCAAACAATTGGCTGAGGCCAATCTGGTGCTGACGAGAGACTCCAAGGGGAAGTAGGCGGCTTCTCACCACAAGAAAGACTTCACTAATCTGAAAGTGAAGGGACCGTCTTTCAAACAGAAGAAGCCCAAGTCCAATGTGACTTGTTTTAACTGTGGCAAGAAGGGCCACTACAAGAGTGAATGCAGATCCAAGCCCAAACAATCAGAGAAATATGAGCCTAGTAAGGTTTCTTTGGTTTCTAATCTCGTTGCTATGATCGCTCAGGTCACAACTGAGGGGGCTGACTCTGACTGGTGGATAGACACCGGTGCGACATGCCATGTCTGCTCTGAAAAGGAATGGTTCGTCACGTACCAGCCAACTTCTGAGAAGGTTGTCATGGCGAACCAGGCCCAAGCTGAAGTTCTGGAGATCGGGACTGTGGAGTTGAAACTCACTTCCGGGAACACTCTGACGATCCAAGGAGTAAAGCATGTTACGGTGATTGCCAAGAACCTAATCTCTGGGAGCCTGCTTAGCAACGCAGGTTTGAGGATGGACATTAATGCTGGTCAGATGGTGATGTCTAAGAAGGAAACATACATCGGAAAGGCTTTTCAAACCAAAGGGATGTTTAAAATTCAGCTTGTAAACCAGTCTAATGAAATAAATGCAATCGCTCTTTCTGACTATTCTCTTGAGTTGTGGCATAATAGGATAGGACATGTTCATTGTAAAAGAATAAACAAAATGTCTAGTCTATAGGACTTATCTCCAAATGTGAGAGTAAGGTAGAGAAATGTGAAGTATGTGCTCAGACTAAGATCACTAGAAAACCTTTTCATCGGGTCAATCGAAGCACAGATATTCTGGGGTTGGTACACTCCGATATTTGTGACTTCAAATAATTCTCTAAAAAGCCGGGATGAAGTATTTCATAACATTCATCGATGACTTCTCTAAGTACGCATTCGTCTACTTGCTCAAATCTAAAGACGAAGCGTTCGAGAAGTTCAAGGAGTTCAGGGCCGAAGCTGAACGACAAACTGGACAACAACTCAAGAGGTTGAGAAGTGATCAAGGCGGAGAATATCGGTCTCATGAATTCGCATCGTTCTGCAAAGAACATGGAATCATCTGCGAGACTACTGCTCCGTATTCTCCTCAATCTAACAGAGTAGCAGAAAGGAAGAACCGAACGTTGACAGAAATGATGAACTCAATGCTGCTAACTGCAGGTCTTCCAAAATGTTACTGGGGAGAAGCTGCATTAACGGCCACTTTCATTCTGAATAGAGTGCCTTATGCAACTTCTGACATAACTCCTCATGAACTCTGGTTCAATGTCAGACCTAACTTGAATGTTATTCGAGTGTGGGGGTGTCTAGCTTATGTGAAGCTCCCAGTTCTAAAGATTCAGAAGCTGGGGATAAGGACTACGAAGACGATCTTCTTGGGATATGCCGAGAAGAGTGATGCCCGGAGATTCCTTGACATTGAGTCAAATCATATCATCGAATCTCGCGATGCTGAATACTTTGAAGACAAGTATGCACGACACAAAAACATTGTTCTCCCAGACATTCCGGAGAATGATGTAGGTGTAAATGAGACTGAGGTCTCATATGAACCAGTAGTCCAAGATGAAGTTGTTGGTGGAGAAACAACAATTGAACCAGAACTCGCTGAGCCGTCGACGAAGCGAGCAAGGAGGCCGAAGAGCTTCGGAGATGACTTCGTCACCTATCATGTGAAAGCAGATCCGCTTACCTATGATGAGACGATGAAGACCAGAGATGTTGTCTTCTGGAAGGAGGCAATAGACAATAAAATTGACTCAATTACCTTTAATAACACATGGGTGTTAGTTGATTTACCCGAAGGAGCAAAACCCGTCGGATGTAAGTGGATCTTCAAGAAGAAGATAAAAGCTGATGGAACCATTGACAAGTTCAAGACCAGACTAGTGGCCAAGGGGTTTTCTCAAAAACAGGAGATCGACTACTTTGACACATATGTTCCAGTAGCACGGATGACAACCATCAGATTGTTGATTGTCCTTGCAGCAATACACAAACTGGTGATACATCAGATGGATGTGAAAACAACATTCCTGAATGGTGAGCTGACCAAGGAGATTTATATGCAACAGCCAGAAGGATTTGTCGTCAGAGGCCTAGAAGACAAAGTCTGCAAGTTGGTAAAATCTCTATACGGCTTAAAGCAAGCTTTCAAAATGTGGCATGAGAAGTTTGACAAAGTTATCAAATCAAGTGGCTACAGGGTCAGCAAAACAGACAAGTGTGTCTATACTAAATTTGCTGACGGAAGAGGAGTCATCGTTTGTCTGTACGTGGACGACATGCTAATCCTAGGTACGGATATAAGCTGTGTTACTGAGATAAAGAAGTTCCTCTCGACAAAGTTCAGTATGAAGGACTTGGGGGATGCTGATGTTATCTTGGGACTCAAGATCATCTGGACGGACACTGGATTGGCACTGTCACAATCTCATTACATTGAAAAGATGCTCACTCGATACGGGTATCATGATATTCCTATAATTGATACGCCGTACCGAAGTGATCAGAAGCTGGAGCCAAACTCGAAGGAAAGCGTCAGGCAATTGGAGTACACTAGCGTCATCGGAAGTTTGATATACGCTACTACTGCCACTAGGCCTGACATAGCTTTTGCTGTGGGAATGCTGAGTCGATTCACAAGCAATCCAGGCGTTCAGCACTGGAAAGCTGTGAAGCGTGTTATGAGATATCTCAAGAAGACTCAGACATATGCACTGTATTTCAGCAGAGAGCCGCCGGTAGTAGAAGACTTCAGTTATGCCAGCTGGTGCTCAGAGTTGGAGAGCGAGAGGTCCATTGGTGGATTCATTTTCACAATGGGTGGAGCTGCTATATCGTGGAAGTCGAAGAAGCAGACTATGCTCTCACGGTCTTCTATGGAATCTGAGTTCTTTGCACTTGATATCGCAGCAGATGAAACAGAATGGCTTCGGAAGCTCATGTATGATCTTCCAGTGGTTGGAGCGCAGATACCGACAATTTCGATATATTGCGACAACCAAGCGACTGCGGCGGTGGCATCAAATGATCTCTTCAACGGAAAGAAGAGAACTGTGAGGTTAAAACACAGGGCAGTGAACGATCTCATCAAGAGAGGTGTCATTGCAGTAATCGATGTTCGGAGTCAGGAGAACCTGGCGGATCCGTTCACGAAGGGCCTCAAGCGTCAGTTGGTTGAAGACACAGCAGGGAAGATGGGCTTGAAGGCATTCTGATAGTATGTTTTTGTAATCCTACCATAAAGTTTTATGTTATTAGTTCAAAAAAAAATCTACTAGACATCTAACTTTCGGTTCAAGGGAGGACCACTGACTGAAAAACTATCAGGTAACAGTGGGTATTTGTTCTTGGGAACATGGAAGGGTTACGAACCCATAACTACTGTTGTCTACTATGTATTTTCTGCGAAAAACGGATCCTGTGTTGAGGTTGGCTTAAATGCCTTAATAAGTTCTTAGGCAGAGTGAATGCCTGGTGTGCTTTACAGGAAGCACGGTAGTGCAGCACTACAAGGAGTAAAACTCCATGCTACAGTGGGATGACTCCACCATGAGGTTCCCAGGTAGGGGTAATGCCTCGGCTCTGCAAGCCAAGTCATAGCGGCACCGCAAATAGGCAGGTAGCCTAATGCTGTATGATAAAATTAAAGAGTTGTAGACAGCACTACAAAGGGGAGGGTGACCCCATGTTACAGTGGTACGACACCACGATGAGGTACCCAGGTAGGGGTAAAGCCTCGGCCTTGCAAACCATGTCGTTGCGGCGTAACACCGCAAGGAAGCCTTAGGCTTCATGCTAAGTAGAATGGCACTACAAAAAGGCTGTGACCTCATGCTGCAGTAGTATGACACTACGATGAGGTTTCCGGATAGGGGTAATGCCTCGGCTTTAGGCCATGTCATAGCGGCGTAGCACCGCAAGGAAGCGCAAGGCTTCATAACATGTCTCTTTAATAAATAACTTACCTATAGTGTATGGAAAGAGATATCAGGCCGTCTCTTGAGGGTAAACTTGTAGACGCCCAAAATTATATACTGAAACCAGGCTGGCACAGGACCTTTAATGTGCAGCCAGAAGCACATGTAACTACACTTTGTGAGTGGAAAGAATTACAATTGTGGTGCAGAATTCAAGGCATAGTCCATTCTTGTATCGCATTGTTATTTAACCCATGAGGGAAGATTCAAGTCGTCAGCGACATCTATCCTAATGCAAAATGGACAATTACTGTGGGGAATGCTCAACCCTAGACACATATATATGATGAGATATGTGGGAGATTGTTGGTGCTCTTGCTCCTTGACATGAAGAGAGCTTGCTCTCAACATGCTTTGTAAAGTTTAGTCCCACATTGGAAAAGCACCATGAGTTATCTCAACATATATATGAGTATGTGTTGTTGGGATATGCACATGGGGTGGTGACCCTAAGGAGGAAACCATGTGGGTGATTTTACTAAGAGGAAAATGATTAATTTCAACAAGGACGTAAGTTGATTTTTGTTGTGCGGGCTCGGACTCGACACGGACTCCAGGTTGTCTCGTGCATGCACGGGAGTGTTCGGGGGGAAGGTGTGGGCTAGCACTCGACTATGTTGATTGTGGGATGATGTAAAACATCAAACTCTATTTTAGAGTATTGGTGTTTTAGTCCCACATCGGATATGAGAGATGGTGAGGTCTCACTCGTGCATGCACGAGAGTGTTCGGGGGGAAGGTGTGGGCTAGCACTCGACTATGTTGATTATGGGATGATGTAAAACATCAAACTCTATTTTAGAGTATTGGTGTTTTAGTCCCACATCGGATATGAGAGATGGTGAGGTCTCACTCCACTCTATAAATAGAGTCTCCTTGCCTCCTTTC
This sequence comes from Iris pallida, assembly GCA_029216955.1. Classification (NCBI taxonomy): domain Eukaryota; kingdom Viridiplantae; phylum Streptophyta; class Magnoliopsida; order Asparagales; family Iridaceae; genus Iris; species Iris pallida. The sequence continues at coordinate 97,007 of JANAVB010018644.1, forward strand.
TAAGATGCACCAAAGAAGAGAGTTAAGGGAGTCCGTAAAGTTCAGGAAGCCCGTTCAAGTCACAAATATTGACTGACGAGCGTTCTAGAAGTTCTCTTGAACTTGCTGGTTCCTGGAAGCGGATCGTATAGAGGCGAATCTTGCTTTGAGCAACGGTGTTTTTACACCCCAGCAGATTTAATCCTCCTCTTCTTCTTCTTCTGTTTTTATGTAACTCGTTCTTCAGGTTTTAAGGCACCTACTGAGTAGGGAGGCCTAACTTTGTTCTTGAGATCTATCTCATTTGTGGCACCTACTGTGTAGGCTTGCTTAATTCCTCATTTGTGGCACCTACTGTGTAGGCTTGCTAAACTCCTCATTTGTGGCACCTACTGTGTAGGCTTGCTGAACTCCTGTTTTCCATCTATATCCACGCCTCGGGACTAACATAATGTTGGTAACCAATGTCATTTAACGAGTTCCCTTAACCAGCGTATGTATGTGTTAAGATTAAACACATGCAACAGAGACCTCTGGTGCATGTTATTAGTAGTCAATTTCATTATCTAATTTTCTTCTCTCATTAAATATATCATCATGTCCTGCTTAACAGTACCAGCTACCGGAACTCAAAATTTCACATTTTTGTTCTGGGTCACCTAAGCCGAATGATGAATAAAGAAAACATGCTGTTACAAGAATGATCTACTTTTACTATAGCGTTTCTTCATATAAAATTAGTTTTCCTTTCTATTAGGATTGATATTTTCTTGATAGACATGGCCTGGTATATAAATTCGAACAACCGTCCTTACGTTAGTTCCAGAGTCACCACACAAGTAAAGGAAAAAAGCTTTACCGAACTTATGTACAAAGCCAACAAGTACCTTGAATATAGGTTGTGCAAGGAAAAGTTTCCAGGACTATGTGATTGATCATAAGCAGCATAATAAAACATCATATAGAGGAGCATCACTAAAGGCAATGATTGTTAAAGATGCTTTCTACTAGACACCAGAAAAGCCAATATCAAAGTCAAATGGTTCTTCTAATAGCATCAGAAAAGACGAAGTTAAAACAATTCTAAGCTACAAGACAATAGCATGCAGCTGTACTTCACCAACTATTTAGCCACCGGCATCCAAGGAATGGCCGGCCTATCATGTTAAGAGTTTGAAACAATTATCATACTATCTGTTTGCATATATATCTTTCTTGTTGCCGTCATAGTTGGGCAAGATGCTAAACAAAGAGAAGAGTCTAGGAGAAGGTGTCAGCCTTACAATTTATAGTAAACTAATTATGGATCTAAAAGGAATAGTACTCACTATATCCATTAAAAGTAGGTGTATTATTATCCTTGCTGATCATGAGAAGGAAAGTAAATAAAAATAATAAGGAAAATGATATTTTGTCCGCGATTTGTGACAGCGGGCGTGACCATAGGCCCACGTGGCAGCCAACCGTTGGGCCCCCTAATATCACCAGGCCCCACCCCCTTAAAACCCGGGCTGGAGGGCCAATGGGAGGCTGCCACGTGGCATGCGGTCACACCCGCGGTCACAAACTGCTGGCAAAATAGCAAGTGTCCTAATAATAATCCCATCATTATTCATGCTGGCTAAAGAGGAAAGTGTGGTTGGAATTGGAAATAATAGAATCTAGAAACGAGATAGATTCAAGGAACACATCGAATCTAGATACATATGACATTCAAATCTTCAAGTAATTAAGAAGACATTAGCCTTTCCCCTTTACCATATAATCCCATAGCCTTCAGTACAAGATTGATTCAACTGTATGAACTTAAGACATCCAACAACTGATTCAATACGTACATATCAGACACAACCCGGACACACCAAAATCGGCGCTGTATCCGTGTCAATGCAACATATTGTAGACCACAACTGAGTAAGATTAATTGAAAAAAGAAAAAGAAGGGGGGTATAGATGTTGGATGACCTGCTTGGGATTGAACCTGTCGGAGGAGGCAGTTAGCGTCCGGGAGCTGTTGGAGCCGGTGCGTCGGGACATGGAGCCGTCGAAGCGGTGGGAGAGCTGGTGCTGGTGGATGGCCATCGCCAGCGCCTGCCGGTGCAGCATCTCCTCCTCCTCCGTCGTCTTCTTCCTCTTGCTGTGGGACCTTACCACTCCGTTCCCAGATTCCTTACTCGGGATGCAGTTTACATTGCCCATCCCCCACCCCCCACCCCAAAAAAACAAATATATTTCTTCTTCTTCACCTCTTTCTGTAGACAAGGAAGAAGAGAAGTTATAGACTGAAACTATATGAAGAAGAGTTGCTGCTAAATTGCATAAAAACACACCAAAACTGAACTTGAGAATTGCGTTGGGAGGAGACGGTCAACGAACGAACGAAGGAATTAATTGATTTTGTGGAGATATTTGGTCTGTGGAAGCAAACAAGTTGGCGGTGGTGAAAGTAACCAGAAATGCTTCTTACGAACTGTCATTCTGTTGATTTAGAACTGCCATTCCAATGCAAGAAGACAAGACTCGACGCGCGAGAGAGAATTCTCCAGTTAAAATTCAACAACAACAACATGTGACACGGAATGGAAAGAATATTAATGAGGCTGTTGTCATCAAACTTACAAGGGAGGGCCAGAGTGGTAGGTGTTGTTTACTCCGAAATTTTCACAATTTCTTGATTCTTTTGGATGCACATGGGCTTATTATTGGCCAAAAAAACACAGAAAAATATACTGTGTTGCCATTTGCATATGTCACATGTTCTGTCGGGCCATGGAAATTTAATGTAGTTGGATATTATGATTGGATTGAGTTATTATCATTATTTACAAGTAGGTAAAGTAAGTCCCGAAAACGAATATTATGTCAATTTTAATTAAAATTTATTTTTGATCATTTTGGCCGTATATTCATCCTTGTATCATTCTTCTCCATTTACGATTGACAATGAGTTTATGGAATCTTACTGAGCTTGCAATAGATAATACGCAGTTTTTTCTTCAACAAACATATCATAGGCGATTTAATGGATTCAAAAATTGTGATTGTTTTCTTCTTAGGTTTATTGGTTCCTCTTGAGCTTATGGTAGACAATTAGGGGTGTAAACCAGCCGGACAAACAAGGGCAGTCCACTGTTAGAGTTCGGACCGAAAATAAAAATGAGTTTGGGCCGAACGGACACGAACAGTCCACTGTTAGAGGTCGAACCGGAAGGACATGGACAGACAATATTTATTAATTCAATCTGATGGCCTACGGACAAATTCTAACCAGACATCAATAATACCAAAGGAAAACGAAAATTCGGGCTGGAGAGCTCCCCCTCCCCCTATTGGGTGCGTGCGGAAGCGTTTGCCAACCCACCTGACCAAAACCAACCCCCGTCTAACGGACACCAAGCACAAGATGAAAACAAGTATATGGCGGTGACGTACGTTACCTGAACAAATTAATCCCAACCTTTAATAACTCAGATGAAATTACAAGATTGACATAACTTACGTTGAACCCTTTGTCCTAATAGGTTCAACCCCCTCACCACTCTCAAGAAAAAAAAAAACAGAAGATTACAATTGATATCACTCACCAACCCGTAGCAATCTCCCTAACCGAAGTTGACAACTCCTCGATTAGATCTTCTTCTTCTTTCTATCTTGGATGGCGAAGTCCTAAGAGTAAAGTACGGACTTTCTCTTAGATTTTCTTGTGGACAAGCACCCCGAATCTTCACTTTTGTGCTTTGTGCTTATTCTTTGTGCCTCCACCCTCACCCCATAGGATGAGAAAATCCTATTTTAGGTCAATCTGCTTCCAAGGTCGCATCAATAATACCAAATGGATTTAACATCATGTATTTCTCATGATCATCATCAATTATAACAAGTGCGCACTAGAAGTAACTTTGTCACAGGAAGTAAGATTATAGAGAAAGAAATCATATGACTCAAAATCATAAAGTTTTCACGTTCATTTGTCAAATTAAATATATTACCAAAAGCTATTACTTTATCAAGATGCCTTAATAGTTGGTAAAAAAACCAAGTTGAAAGGAGATAGATTGAAGGTTATAAAAATACAATAAAAAAGGTAAATGTTAATAGGTTCGATAGCCAAAAATCGATACAAAACCAAAAGGATATAATATAATTGGTTCAAAACCAAAAGGAGTCTTCACTATTGGTCAACGGACAAATTCGCACCAGACATGGATATGACCGTATCCGGATCCGATTTTAAACGGACTGAAAAAAAATGTCAAAGCTCTGTTCATTAATTCAATCGGACGACGCAGGATCGAACTATTTATGGAGCCGGACTCGTACGGACAACGGACTTCTTTGTCCATTTTACAGCCCGACAATGTTGTCCTAGTTTTCTTGAACTCATGGTAAAAATATATTTATGGGAACAATGAATTCTTTAGGGGGTTTCTCTTAAACTCCCTAAAGAATTAATTTTTTGCCATTGGAGACGGAATAAGATTTTTAACAAATCATCTCATCTTTATGTTAAATAGTTTTGGTCATACTGTTTAAAAATTGGAGGACTTTTTTTTTCTTCCATTTATCAATATTTGAAATATCTAACCTTAAATATTGAAGATTTAAATTTTTATATATAATGACTATTATAAAGCATGTTCGACTATGGCTCCCTAAATAATGAAAGCAATAAATATATATGTAAGATTTTACAAACATTTAAATACTTAAACGTTGACAAAACTTATATCTATTTATGTTTTTGTCCTCGGTGAACCATGACTTTGTCCATGTTAATGATGTATGTTTTGTTTACTAAAAGTGCACCTCCAAAGCTTTACAATTGGGAGCCAACCTACTTCATCATTAGCATTACTAAGAAGAACTAAAACCAGTCAGAAAATTATTTTAAAATTTAATCATACAGACCAATCGTCTACCAATGGGAACTGCAGGCATGAAGATATATACTCCAATTTCTCATATATATATATATATATATATATATATATATATATATATATATATAATATATATATATATATATATATATATATATGGAGCGGATCAAAAGCCCCCCTTAGAAAGTCCCCCCAAAACCCCCCTCACTCTAATTCGTAATATTAATGTTAATATTAATGTTAATACTAATGTTAATATTAATATTAATGTTAATATTAATGTTAATATTAATATTAATTTTTTTTAATTTTTTTTTATATTAATGTTAATGTTAATGCTAATATTAATGTTAATGTTAATGTTAATATTAATATTAATTTTAATGTTAATTTTAATGTTAATTTTAGTATTTAATGTTAATATTAACATTAATATTAACATTAATATTAACATTAAATTACGGATTAGAGTGAGGAGGATTTTTGGGGGCTTTCTAAGGGGAGCTTTTGATCCGCTTCCATATATATATATATATATATATATATATATATATATATATATATATATATATATATATATATATATATATATAGGGAGCGGATCAAAAGTCTACCTTAGAAAGCCCCCAAAAAACCCCCTCACTCTAATTCGTAATATTAATGTTAATATTAATGTTAATATTAATATTAATTTTAATATTAATGTTAATATTAATGTTAGTGTTAATATTAATTTTTTTTAAATTTTTTTATATATTAATGTTAATGTTAATATTAAAGTTAATGTTAATGTTAATGTTAATATTAATTTTAATGTTAAGTTTAATATTAATTTTAGTATTTAATGTTAATATTAACATTAATATTAACATTAACATTAATATTAACATTAATATTAAATTACGGATTAGAGTGCGTGGGTTTTTGGGGGGCTTTCTAAGGGGAGCTTTTGATCCGTTTATATATATATATATATATATATATATATATATATATATATATATATATATATATATATATATATATATATATATATATATATATATATATATTTTTTTTTTTTTTTTTTTTTTTTTTTTTTTGAAGCAATGGATGCTTGTGGCGAACTCGCCTCCACTGAGACTCGAACTCCCGACCACTTGGGCCGCATGCATCTCCCTTAACCACTAGGCTAGAGGTCATTTGCATATATATATATATATATATATATATATATATATACATTTGCATATATATTATATATATATATATATATATATATATATATATATATATATATATATTATATATATATATATATATATATATATAATATATATATATATATATATATATATATATATATATATATATATATATATATATATATATATATAGGAAGCGGATCAAAAGTCCCCCTTAGAAAACTCCCTAAAAATCCTCTTCACTCTAATCCGTAATTTATTGTTAATATTAATGTTAATGTTAATATTAATGTTAATATTAACATTAATACTAAAATTAATATTAAACTTAACATTAAAATTAATATTAACATTAACATTTATATTAACATTAACGTTAACATTAAAATTAATATAAAAAATAAAAAAATTAATATTAACATTAATATTAATATTAACATTAATATTAATATTAATATTAACATTAATATTACGAATTAGAGTGAGGGGTTTTTTTAGGGGGTTTTCTAAGGAGGACTTTTGATCCGCTCCCATATATATATATATATATATATATATATATATATATATATATATATATATATATATATATATATATATATATCTTACAAATTTTGTTCGAAGGCTACATTCAGGTCCGAATGCCATATCAGGAGAAATTATTAGGTGCTCCCGGCTCACCACTAGATGTGCTGAGTGGTGAGTCCGATCCAATGAACAATGGACACTTGGCAATAACCATTTTACTCAACACTTTCCACGTCAGAACGTGATAGAAAAATATAACGAAAAAAGCTAACAAAATCAATAATATTAATATTAACATTAAATTTAAAATTTAAATTAAAATTAAAATTAACATTAATATTGTCAGTATAATTAATGTTAACAATAATATTAATATTATATTAAAATTAATGTTAACATTAATATTAACATTAATATTAACATTAATATTAACATTAAGATTAACATTAATATTAACCATTTTACTCAACACTTTTCACCTCATAAACTAGTTTAATATTAATATTAACATTAATATTAGTATTAACAGTAATATTAAATTTAACATTAATATTAACATTAAATATTAACATTAATATTAATATTAATATTAATATTAATATTAACAGTAAAATTAATATTAACAATAATATTAATATTATATTAAATTAATAATAACATTAATATTAATATTAAAATTAAAATTAGTATTAATATTAACAGTAATATTAGTATTAACATTAATATTAATATTTATATTAATATTAATATTAATATTAATATTAAACTAGTTTATGAGGTGGAAAGTGTTGAGTAAAATGGTTATTGCCAAGTGTCCATTGTTCATTGGATCGGGCTCACCACTCAGCACATCCAGTGGTGAGCCGGGAGCACCTAATAATTTCTCCCATATCAGGACCAGAAGGCCGCCAGTACTAACCTCGCAATTGCATCACAACGCACCACATCTGCATCACACCCGCAACTAGGCTGCATCCCGTCTGCTCCAGACTGCACCGCACCCACATCACTTTAGTTCTAGCATTAAAGAATTTAAAGTACTTTTTCCGTTGCTCGAACCTGTAATCTCTGGGAGGATATAACTCACTCTAACCACTTGAGCTAGAGGTCCTTGGAATATATTTTTTACACACATTTTTTTAATATATATATATATATATATATATATAAAAGACCTGTATTTTTATGAGCAGATAATGAACACAAGAGCCAAACTCATAGAGCCCACAAACAATAACAACGCCAGGCTGGTTGGTCGAATCAAGACCAAGAAAATATAAAGATCCAAAGTGGACACACATAACTAATCTCTATAATTAACATAAACCAGACCAGCACCACAACGTACTCGAGCAATATGCCAAAAGATCTTAATGTTTTAAAAGTTGTGAGGACCATAGGATAGTTGTCTCATTCCCTTGTGTCAAATCTAATAAATTAAATCATCTAAGTAAAGCGGGAGGAAAATTATTAAAAAAAACTATTCCTACTCTCTCTCTCTCTCTCTCTCTCTCTCTCTCTCTCTCTCTCCATTTTCTATAGGCAAATTTTGGAAATTAAAAATTATCATTTTTGATACTCAAAATATCCTTATATTAGGGGAGTATCGTGCATCAGTCCCAAAATACGTAGAATTAGGAATACACGAACATGCTAGCTTCATGTACACGAAGAATACTCTAATATGTGGAATCCTTGAATACACATATAAGATGTAATATGAACTACTGCTTATGAGGTAATAAACAACCACATGTATATCTATATCTCATCCACAGATAAATAAAAGAAATAATAAATCAACTGCACCAAGTACGGTATGTTTATTGAACAAATAGCTAGGTGGAGACAAATCCACTACCAAGCGCTAAACCAAACTAGAAAAAAATGGAGTCCGACCTCCAAGATAAAATAGTAACAACTAGATAGGATTTTCAACTAAAAGAGTCAACTATGATTGGAAGGTAAAACCTCCTTGACTGAGAGCAAAAAATCTGGTCCGAGTTCGTACTGACGCGGAAAGTCCTGATCAACTACACTTGGAGAGATCACCAGATCCTCAGAGGGACGTAACAAGATACATAATAACATGCCACGATATACTGATGATATATAATAACTACTAATATAATAAACAAGAGACTAAAATATCATGCATGATCAAAGGGACTCTTAACCATTCTATGTGAAATGCATTTTGAGAACATTGCATGGTCGCATGACCACCAAGTCAAGTCAAAGAAATAAAGTACCTCAGTCGCAAGTCTAAGTCTATATACCATTCCTCAGTATCAAGCAAGTCTATAGCATATAGTCTATCTACCATTCCTCATTAGCGAGCGAATCTACGATAGATAGGAAGGTAGTCAATGTCCAATCATGTTCTTACCACCCAATGACTTATCCATGTCGTATCCACGACATATTACCTCTAATAACTGCTAAGTCTTCTAACATGCATCCCTATTATCAGTTATAACCTGAGACACATCCTATACGTATTGTTGGCCACCAATACGCAAGTCCGAGATCTATTTGAGACTCACACCTTATGGCACACGTGTCATGGCCAAAGAAGATATATCAATATCTCACAATCATGAGGTAGTCCGCTAAAACTAAGTCAACAAGCATAAAAAAGACAAACAACAAAAACGAGTAACTTAGTTGCTTGTACCCAAGTATGACTTGGAAACAAAATTTAAATATAATAAAGAATAAAGAAATAAATATAAATAATTAGTTGGCAAGCTATACTTGTATGGTGGTGGTGCGATGATTTGACAACGTCAAGCAAGTAAAATCGCCAAGCCAAAAGAAGCAGCAAAGGTGGAACTTCCACAAATGTTTCTGGATGCTGAAATAAACGTCACCAAAGTTTTCGGAATAAGAGATATAGCTAAGATAGACTACCCATAAGTCAAATTTTGGACACAAGGTCAAAACGGTAATTTTGGGTCAAAAGATATCCGCCGTTGGAACTGCTTTGCACCAAAAAATATGCCAAACCTAAGGGTCTCTAAAGTAAACAAACTATATATCTACAAATCCAGTTTAAAGATATGAACTCAAGGATATTTACAATTTTGGATTTCAGTGATCCCATCACAAAAACGTCCGTTGAATCGGATCGTGGGGCCCGTAAAACAGTGATCTGATCAACTGTCTCAGAATCGGATCAAACTTGGCTCACAGGACCAGTACAATGTTACGAATCCAATGTCACAAGTTTCGTAGTGAGTCAAAAAATTAAGAAATTTGCAAAAATATCGATATGGTAATTTTCGACAGATACGGGTCGAATTCGTTGCGTAAACGCAATCAATTCGAATTCCGTCAAAGTCCACATGTGCACGAAGTAGATACACACCTTTCGATACACTCATTTCGTGACCAAGTCATCCGGTTTGCCGGAACGAGCCTGGTATCGAGAAAATTTATGGTTTAAAAAGCAGTTATTTCTGTGATTTTGGAATTGATTTTAGTAGAGTTTTAAACTGAATAAATAAATCTAATTTAAAGGGTTTTAATCACAGTTATGTTGTCTATAAGTCTCTTACTAGTGGATTTCAAAATTATCGATATCCTGCTCGCAAATCGCCTTCCAAAAAGGGGTTTGGGATAGTTTTCATCCTATTTTGAATAATTTTTCCATCGATTTTTGATTCGATTCTCTGGGCAATCTAGCGCAATGTAACTAAATCTATTTGAAGGAAAATAGATGACATTAGGTTGTGCATTCACCTACAAAGACTGTGTGCAAAACGATCACACGAGGATCGAGGAAACGCGTCGTGAAGGTGGCTCGATAGCTGCTATTGCTGCTGTCGCTACTTCTATTGAACGTTGTGTTGTTGCTATGCACTCGACTGTGCGAGTTCTGCCGGCCGGTAGCATCTTCTGGAGGTCAGGCAAGCGGCACGCAGTGGAGCGGAGGGTTGGGAGGTGGTCGTGTGTTTGTCTAGGATTGATGGTACGATTTTATGAGGAATTTATGAGGATTCGAAAAAAATTGTAGGAATCGGTTATAGATATATCTAGATTTAATAATCTAACTTTAATTCAAACTTTTGTAAGGTTTTGACTAGAAGCTAGGGTTTAGATTGGAGGAGAATAGGATTATGACTAGCTAGGATTTTGTTTGGAAGGATTTGGAGTAGATTTGAAAATGTTTTGCAGAAAAATTTAAAATCTTAAATTTCTTCTTCTCTTTCTCCGCTTCTAATAGTACTGTTCCTTCTAGAATAGTACAATTTATGTATATACTTTTCATTTTTTCATTCTCTATTTCTATTTTTATATTTATATATAAAATAATATATAATAATATTTAAAAAATAATTTAATAAAAATATATTTGTACATAACAGATCCAGTATCTAAAAATAGCTATAGACTAAGTACGTATATATATAGCATCCATACATATTTAAACATATATACGTATTTATATAGAGAGGTTATCTAATTGCAAATAAAATAATTTAAAGGAAAAATATCGTTATATAAAATATCTAGTATTCTTAATTATGGAAAATCTGCTATGTCGGTCAGCTAAACTGTTATACAGTTCTGGTGTGCACTTTTGTGAACACTAGCTACTGGAAAATCTGGTATATGGTTTGGAGAACCGATATACCAGTGTTGTTGTAATTGCTCTATTTTGAGCCCCTTCTTTGTGTCTTCGACTCCTTATTGAACACGAACAACCATCCAAGAGTCTCCACCTTAACTTGTTGTTCAACTAAACACCTTCTAAATATTATTAAAATATACATCTATTAGGCGCGCACGCGTGCGTGTGCACACACAGACACACACACATATATATATACATGCGTGTGTGTGTGTTTATCTATTTATAAATATCTGCTAAATATATATTTTGAGAATTTATTAATAATAGCCTATATACTCATATGTTTAAATAAGACATAGTTTATATATATATATATTTTTTTTTTAAGACATAGTTTATATATATATATATATATATATATATATATATATATATATATATATATATATATATATATATATATACACACACACACACACACACACACACACACACTCACAGTTGTATATGTTCCTATATGTCCAATACATAAATACCAAATACATAGATAAAAAAAATATAAGTAAATTCTAGGGGGTTTACATTCTATCCAACTTACAATAATTTTGTTCTTGAAATTAAAACTAATACACGATCTATGAAGTAACTAAGTTGGAGCGGTAGAAAAATCAAGTATGCAATATCATACCTCGATCCCTGAGAGGGTCAAGTTTGGCGAGCAATACTACGATGACACACGAATCGAGAAAATGGGCTAATTCACGCTTCTTACGGTATACAAGATTTACAGAAGGGGGTATCAAACTCTAAGGCACGTCGTAAAAACTTCTAACGACTAAGTTTTTAGTTTCCTATTCTAAACAAGTATGTTTAGTCTATGATTATAAGACTACTAAAGGTGTCACGATGCTACTGCTAACTGTAAATACAAGCTAATTATTCCTAATATTTTTAGGCAATGACGAGATAACTATACTATGCATGAATACCATACTAGTGAAAGTGTGTATCTAACATCAAATCGAGTCGCAACGAATAATGTCATAAATAGGAAATTACATGTTGTATCCCTATTATGATGATGGATGTCTAATACTGCCATAATAAGTGCCTTTTCTTGCCTTTGCTTATCCATCTTTTCTCTAGCAGGCCTAAACTATAATGTCTGGTCAACCAAGGGTGGTCCTCTCTGGTATCCTTATAGTGCAGGTGTTTGTGGTGATCTTGATCCTAGAGTTACTGGCTTTTGTAACTACTACTAAGCTGGTGTTAGAGCCAAACTGTGTGGCTTGTCGGTCGGGGCAATCTCGTATTTTATTCTCATTGGAACTGCAATTAAAGCAATGCTTTAATCGTCGACGACAGTCTCTCTGATGGTGCCCTCTCCTTCTATAAAACTGGCAAATTAGTGCATCCGAAATTTGGTAGGGTGCTGCTCGCTGTTGGTGATGTGCTAAAGGTCGTCTCTAAGGGCTTTCTAAATCAAGTTGAACTTGTATGTCTGCTAGAGCATAATATTCTTGTGCTTCCTTGCAAAGGTGCCTAACTTCTAGCTTCTCCTAACATCGTGGCGTGCGAAACTCTGGATTACACGATGGTGTATTTCTTAAGCTCAGGCTTTAATCTATTGTGAAACCTCCTAGCTCTCTCCTTCTCCGTCAGAATCAATCTTGCACCGAATGTGCTTAGTCGGCTGAATTTCGTATCATACTCATCTACCGTCACTTTTGATGAGCTGAAGAAGCGGTTGACGACAGCTCCAATTCTGACATTACCATCGGGATCAGGCGGGTTCACTATCTACAGTGACGCCTCGGGGAAGGGTTTGGGTTGTGTCTTACAGCAGCATGTGAAGGTAATTATTTATGCTTCCAGGCAGTTACGTCCGCATGAGAAGAACTGCCCTACCCATGACTTAGAGTTGGCGACAGTTATTTTTGCCTTGAAGTTGTGGAAACATTATTTATACGAAGAGCGAGTGGAGATTTTTACAGATCACAAGAGCTTGAAGTATGTGTTTACACAGAAGGAGCTCAACATGAGGCAGCGTAGATGGTTGGAGTTGATGCAGGACTTCGATATTTTACTGTAGTATCATCCAGGGAAGGCCAACGTGGTTGCTGATACTTTGAGCAGGTATCCGACAGCCATGTGTTTGACGGTAGATCGTCACTTGCTAGCAGATCTGGAGAGCCTGGGGATCGAGGTGCTAGTGCCAGGAATGGAGATGCAGATGTGCGATCTGCAGTTTCAGTCGGACTTGATTGAGAGGATCAAGTCGACTCAGTTCGACGATGTTGCTCTGCGATGCATCCGAGAGCAGGATCGAGTAGGATTGGTGGATAATGATTCACCATTGTAGAGGATGGCGCATTGAGGCACAATTTTAGACTGTGTGTGCCCAGCGGAGAGCTTCGGGAGCAGGTTATGCAGGAGTCCCACCGATCTCCGTACTCTATGCATCAAGGTGCCAACAAGATGTATAGGGATCTGAGGGAGCTTGTATGTGTAGAAGCATAGAAAATATGGGGTTCATGCGGATCACAATTTGCCGCATATATAATTTGGGCTAAACAGGTCCGCATAAAAGAAAAGTCGCATGACAGATTCAATGCCATATACGGCCCGTCGACAACTAGCTGCAGAAGGAAGATATGCGGCTAAGAGAATCAGTTCGTCTGATAAAGCTGACAAATTCTGTCAAAGCTGACAAAAATGACAGCTCTGACACTTTGAATAAAAGATAAGACGTGAGACGTCGCCCAAAAGTAGGGTTCGTACGCCTTCATGCGGCCAGAAGGAGTGTCACCTAAGCCGCATGAACCTTATGCGGCTCAAACATATACGGCCCCAAAGTCTTCAAACTTTATACAGCCAAAATATAGAATCTATGCGGCTTAAATCCTTAAGCTATTTCTGGGCTAAGGAAGTTTGCAACTTAAGCCGCATGAGTCCCATGTGTAATGACCCGCTCCGCCCTAGCAGAACGCCGATTCAAACGGCAAGTGCAACGACTCGAACGAGTCGTCGACCCGAAGAGTTGGCATCGACCTGATGAAGAATCGATACAAGGCTTACATTGGCCGTCTAGAGGAATCCAGACTTAGACTTTCAAAGGCGTGCTCGGAGTATCGCTCGGCCGATGCGAACATCGCTAAGGTGGGTGGCTCCGATGAACCCGTCTTTGCTTAGCCTAGACACTTAACAATACGGACACTATCACGAGAATCACTAGGCGATAACACCGTGCATGTTAATAAATGACTCAACGCACCTAGCTAAGGGATTAATCCCACCTTGCATGCTTGTATAGAATATGGAAAGGAACATGGAAAATATGAGAACTCTAGCATCGTGCTCCATGCTCGTGCTACGGCACAAGCTTACGTTTAAGTCCCTTACGCGTTCAACAATAAAACAATAAATAAATTACAACATTGAAATGGGAAGACTATCAACATAGTCGTTCCAAGTAGAGTATAGCAACATTGAAAGATTATGGGACCGATGGGTCGCCAAGGCGACTCCCGCACGGGGAGTTGCATAATATGTGAATGAAAGAATGAATGGATAAGTGAATGAATGAGCCAACGAATGAAAGAATGAATACGTGAATGAATCAATGAACGAACAAACAAGTGAAAGAAAGAAAGAATGAGTAAAAGATAAGAAGGAAAGGAATGGTTAGCGACAGGTATGACGGGCACGTGCAACGGGGCTCGCTACCCGCACTTCATGGATGTCAACCTAGTCGATAACGCATTATGGCTAAGGGTTAGCCCACGGCTCGGAGACAGCCGTTAAGTTAAAATGATAAATAATACGAAATGGTCGTGGACAATCCCCTCGTATACGGGAGGTGGGAGATATAAGGGATTTCTGCGGCATGATCAAAGGAAGGATCGTGGTCGGCCTAGGCGGAAATCAAAGGGGGCTTACGGGCTGCCTGGGGGGGGGCTTGGCTACCCGGAAGACGTAAGTGCAGGGTATTTTCAAGACACTATCAACGTGTACCAGCCGCACGCTATGAATAGTTACAAAATACCAAGGAAAAAAGGGTCCAAAATGGCTTGTGATGCCAGCGACCGGTGCATATAGAGTTAAGTGGGCTTTGCTGGTGGCGATCCACGTGCAAGTCCTTGCATTGAACAAAGTGGTCTAAGTTAACTAAATGAAGTGCCTTCTGAACATGCTTGAAATATAACACACCAAAAGATAAAGAGTACTTCGTGAAATTGAGTTAGGAAACACGCCTACGAAGCGCTAGGCCTGAGGCAGGGACACGCCCTTGACATTGAATGCTTACGTAAATCACGATAAGTTATTACATATGAATTATTGACTAACTTGGTTTACTTCGGACATGGAAGGCCGGACGGTAAGTATGGGTAAGTCGTACATGAAATTCCATGCGACACTTGTATTGGGTAACACGAGAAAGGCTATAAAATACGCCATGTAAATGATCCCAAGGCAAGATTAGAAAGACAATGAATGATAGACGGTGCACAAAAGTAAATAGAACATGTTTGGTAATGATAGCATTGTGGGCGAGCTAGCCTCCCCACCAGTGCATAACAATGTACTGATAAACCCACAGTCTGCTTACAAGATGAAGGAGACGTCGGCGGGTGCGGAGCTTCCATCGAACGTGTTAAGGCGCGGAGCCAACTCTGGGGCCTTGGAACGTTGCAAGAAGCTGAAGCACCCTATACAGGACATAATGTATCGGAACATCGCCATGAATCATTCCATCTTGTAAGCCACTTGGCACGCCCTTTTTATGTTTCAGAGAGAGAGAGCTTGAGCGATTTGTTATATCGGCTTAGCGCCGCTTGTAAACTTCTTGAAAATCAATAAAGAGTTTGAATTCGCTTCAACTTGTGTTCATTTACTTTTCGCTGCAAATGGGAACACTCTGTGCGACTCTGTGGCCTAGCTAAAATCGGCCGTTTCTGGACATAGCCTTGCACGGGTGCACCTAGGCCCGTACGGCATCATGCCTTAGCGAGGACGATCGCTCCTGCGGGAGCGGAGCGTGACAGATTGGTATCAGAGCACGGCTTTACGTCCTTGGACTTTATTTCGATTTTCTCAGTTTTGAAAGCTCGATTTTGAAACAAAAGAAGTGTACGCTCTCTCTCGTTGTGCCTTGGGATGTTCTATACAATAAGTCTAATATTTTCAAAAGCTCGTACAAGTACTCGGTCGAACGGGATTGCTAGGCGAAGGCCTTTGTGCCGAACCACGACGTACTTGAGTTGGAAGGAACCGATGCTAAGAGTTAGCCAAATGCAAGACGTGCTTGAATAACCTTACGCTGGCAATAGCGAACGAGTACACGAGACCGAAGTATAGTTCGAACGGGATGGTTATGCATGCAGCCTTTTGGCTAAGTTGTGCCGAGTATCGCGCACCTAGACTTTATGGTGCAAACGAGTTGCGAGCGAGATTGACTATCGCTTGGACGAGAATAAGGGAGACTTAGAACGTATGTTGATAGAGACGCTACTTGACTGGTGCTAAAGCGAACACGGGGAAATGGTTCTTAGATTTTGAAGAATGAGCGAACGCGCAATTGGACATGTCGATCGGGAGTCGAATAACCTTTTGAGGATTTGTAGAATGATTTGACTCCGAGTGGTGTATGTGATAGCTTCGAAGAAGGAAAAGAGCGAGTGTCGATGACTAGTCGAATGGCTCAAACCCTGAGTGGTGTATGGACGTTATAAAAATTGTTCGAGCGAGACTAAAGGATTTACGAATAGAACTAGTATGTCAGCAAGCGATGATATCGTGCAAGCCTTGGAATGAGTAATGTTTAGTTGGTTTCGACTTCGAGAGTCTCAAACGAGATATCGTTCGGACGAATTAAGAATGTGTAGTGCGAATCATGAAACGAATGGAGGTCTTGGTCGAGGAAACATAGGAGATCGTGCATGAAATTTTGAATTTAGTCGAAGGGATTGAAACTTGAGTTGAGGTGAAATACCCATGGACGAGATCAAAGATAGCACGATCGGAAGATAGCGTGCATGGAAAACGTTGGTTTGAAGATACGAGGATGACAAAGGATTTGGAATAGATGTTGCTCAATGAAGAGTTAGCACGAGACAACGTGAATTGAGGAATTAAGTTGCACGACTCGAAATTCGTTGCAAAAAGGAAGATCGTCAGGTTATGTGCATCATCGATGGTATTGAGGCGTATCAAAGATCGATGTACGATAACTCGGAGGTACTCTAATTCGATGAATGATGACCGTGTTAGAAGTTATTGTTTCGAAGGATGCTATGTTGGGTATTGGATAGAAATGAATGTTGGATGGAGAGGAAAGTGACTTGATTGTTCGGTGATAACCACAACGACAACGATCTTGTCTTGCACGAGCGCAACTCCAGCCTCGCACATGCGTCACGTCGAATTTGGCACGATCGTTCCGCGTAAGCGTTGGCATGGTGATTCATGTCCAGCGGGAATGGTCGAACTCAAAATATCATGGCATGGCAATTTTGATTGCTTCGACTTGTGGTTTGAAGCGAAGGTGGATTCGAGGATTGTTAGGACTTGCGATTGAAGAATGAGAAAACTTGAGATTGAGTAGACCCAATCCGCGTATCGAAAATGAGCAAGTCTAGACGCAACGCAAGAGTTACGTCCCGATGAGGACGATTATTCTGCGGGAATATTGACATGGTGATTCATGTCCGCCGTAGATAATCAGACTTGCATAAGATCGGGGCGCGACATATTGCAAGGCTAGACGACCTTATGATCGACTACGTGAATTGGATAGGTAAATTGTATCAAACATACTTGAAGAGATAGACTACGATAATTGTTATTGCGGATGCACGATTTGATTGAGGACAACCCATCGTAGGATGACTTTCCTAAACGAGCTCGAACTCGGAAAGGAGAATATGTTGATGCGAATAGGGTGAACGCTGCTTGATATTTAGAAGTTTAAGCGAAACGAACTTGGGTAGAAACTCCCGTACAAATGAACAAATGGTTTGACCATAGGATTTGGGGCGAGCTTCGTGCAGCGGCTTTGTACGATAAGCCACGGACTTGACTTGTAACTATGACCCTGTGAGATGACCTAGCGGATAGACAGACGACCCTATGCCGAATGATTAAACTTGTGCGATTGACCTTACAGTATTATCTGGACAGACGACAGACTTGGGCAGCAAGAATTAGAGTAGGACGGGGAACAGGGAATGTGCGTGAACGACGACGAGATTGGCCCCAAACAAAATGAATGATAGGAATGGATTATGCGCAAGTAAGTTGGGATAACAAATTGAATCATTGATAGGAAGACATACTCGATGATAGTGCAATACTTAGTCTTGAATCAGACGGAAGGTACTTAAGACTTGTTCGACTCCGCTAAGAAGAAATTGTAGTGATTTCGTAGATAAGAACGCTTGAGAAACAAATCGGATCATCTCGAGGATCAAGATGAACGATAGTAAGATGCGCGCAAGTTCGGTTTTAAACCGAAGTTAGTAAAACGATCGGCAAATCAAAACTATCACGAGTAGGTTGTCCGACTTCGTTAATCGCTTAGCCTGGTTGAAATGTACGTATTCGGGGGACGCCTTGAATATGTGCACAGTCCCCACGCAGCGATATGATAAACTCGAATGCAACTGCAAGTGGGTGTTGAGATGCGCATAACGATAATTGAATAAATGCCATCAAGTCTAAAATGAATGGACAGTCATTCCATAAAATTCACCGAACGCATGCAACATAAAACTTGGAAGGATAACCGAGCAAAATTCGATGCCATCAAACGATGGAGCCGTTCGATAGAATTGTCTAAGAAACGCGACGACACGAGTTAAAGGAATGGTAGGATGACCTGCACTCAGGAAGTATCGAGGACGAGACTTGTTTTGAGTGGTGTATTATGTAATGACCCGCTCCGTCCTAGCAGAACGCCGATTCAAACGGCAAGTGCAACGACTCAAACGAGTCGTCGACCCGAAGAGTTGGCATCGACCTGATGAAGAATCGATGCAAGGCTTACATTGGTCGTCTAGAGGAATCCAAACTTAGACTTTCAAAGGCGTGCTCAGAGTATCGCTCGGCCGATGTGAACATCGCTAAGGTGGGTGGCTCCGATGAACCCGTCTTTGCTTAGTCTAGACACTTAACAATGCGGACACTATCACGAGAATCGCTAGGCGATAACACCGTACATGTTAATAAATGACTCAACAAACCTAGCTAAGGGATTAATCCCACCTTGCATGCTTGTATAGAATATGGAAAGGAACATGGAAAATATGAGAACTCTAGCACCGCGCTCCATGCTCGTGCTACGGCACAAGCTTACGTTCAAGTCCCTTACGCGTTCAACAATAAAACAATAAATGAATTACAACAATGAAACGGGAAGACTATCAACATAGTCGTTCCAAGTAGATTATAGCAACATTGAAAGATTATAGGACCGATGGGTCGCCAAGGCGAATCCCGCACGGGGAGTTGCATAATATGTGAATGAAAGAATGAATGGATAAGTGAATGAATGAGCCAACGAATGAAAGAATGAATACGTAAATGAATGAATGAACGAACAAACAAGTGAAAGAAAGAAAGAATGAATAAATGATAAGAAGGAAAGGAATGGTTAGCGACAGGTATGATGGACACGTGCAACGGGGCTCGCTACCCGTGCTGCATGGACGCCAACCTAGTCGATAACGCATTATGGCTAAGGGTTAGCCTACGGCTCGGAGACAGCCGTTAAGTTAAAATGATAAATAATACGAAATAGTCGTGGACAATCCCCTCGTATACGGGAGGTGGGAGATATAAGGGATTTCCCGGCATGATCAAAGGAAGGATCGTAGCCGGCCTAGGCGGAAATCAAAGGGGGCTTACGGGTTGCCTGGGGGGGGGGCTTGGCTACCCGGGGACGTAAGTGCAGGGTATTTTCAAGACACTATCAACGTGTACCAGCCGTACGCTCTGAATAGTTGCAAAATACCAAGGGAAAAAGGGTCCAAAATGGCTTGTGATGCCAGCAACCGGTGCATATAGAGTTAAGTGGGCTTTGCTCGTAGCGATCCACGTGCAAGTCCTTGCATTGAACAAAGTGGTCTAAGTTAACTAAATTAAGTGCCTTCTGAACAGGCTTGAAATATAACACACCAAAGGATAAAGAGTACTTCGTGAAATTGAGTTAGGAAACACGCCTACGAAGCGCTAGGCCTGAGGCACGGACACGCCCTTGACATTGAATGCTTACGTAAATCACGATAAGTTATTACATATGAATTGTTGACTAACTTGGTTTACTTTGGATAGGGAAGGCCGGACGGTAAGTATAGGTAAGCCGTGCATGAAATTCCATACGACACTTGTATTTGGCAACACGAGATAGGCTATGAAATACGCCATGTAAATAATCCTAAGGCAAGATTAGAAAGACAATGAATGATAGACGGTGCACAAAAGTAAATAGAACATGTTTGGTAATGATAGCATTGAGGGCGAGCTAGCCTCCCCACCAGTGCATAACAATGTACTGATAACCCCACAGTCTGCTTACAGGATGTAGGAGACGCCGGCGGGTGCGGATCTTCCATCGAACGTGTTAAGGCGCGGAGCCAACTCTGGGGCCTTGGAACGTTACAAGAAGCTGAAGCACCCTATACAGGACATAATGTATCGGAATATCACCATGAATTATTCCATCTTGTAAGCCACTTGGCACGCCCTTTTTATGTTTCAGAGAGAGAGAGAGAGAGAGAGAGAGAGAGAGAGAGAGCTTGAGCGATTTGTAATATTGGCCTAGCGCCACTTGTAAACTTCTTGAAAATCAATAAAGAGTTTGAATTCGCTTCAACTTGTGTTCATTTACTTTCTGCTGCAAATGGGAACACTCTGTGCGACTCTGTGGCCTAGCTAAAATCGGCCATTTTTGGACATAGCCTTGCACGGGCGCACCTAGGCCCGTGCGGCATCACGCCTTAGCGAGGACGATCGCTCCTACGGGAGCGGGGCGTGACACCATGCGGCCCCACATGGTCGAAAACTGAGAGATCTATGCGACTCAAAATGATCCCTGCCACAGGACACGTAGCAGGCTGACCAAGTCCTAACCGTCTAGATTTGCGGCAACAAAATTCCAACAAACTGACAGATGGCGGCCAAAGAGTGGGTCTTCACATGCTAATTAGCCACGTGGCCACATGCCATCTATGCGGCTCAACACATATACCACTATATACAGCAGGATGCTACACCCCTGCAAAAGGCTGGCAACCTTCAAGAAATCAATTTTTTTAAGATCTAAAGACTGCGTCAGATAGTCCACGGAGTAAGGTAGAGTTGATAGTACTTTCCCGAGCCTCCACCGTCACCCCCCAGAATCAAAACTAAACAATTGTACGTAGATTGTTTCCTAGGATTTCTTTCTAGGCTTTTTTTGTACAAGCGAGTTTGCAATCAATTTCAGTGTTTTATAATACCTGTCTTTAATTTTTTTTATGGCAAATACCATGGCAACTCCGCTGGGGACGTCCTTCTCTTCTGATGAGAAGCTAGTGACGCAATCTGATGCGTCCAAGATCGGTTCTACGCAGCAAATGCTTGTGGTTTGTTTCGACCAACAAGCCTTCGAAGAAATGCTCTCTGAAGGGAGCGCCAGCCCGTCTCAGAAACAAGCCAACCCAAAGAGGACTCGCAGAATGTCGGCGCACAAAACTGTTGCCCTCGACCAAGTTCTCAAAGAAGCTTCTTCTGCAGCCCAAGACGGTGACCAAAACTCTCTTACGACTTTTCTTCCGACCGAAAATGACCCCACTGTCCCTAAATCCAGCAGAGGAAAATACTACGATGCTGAGTTTTTGGGGTCATAAGGGAAATCCATGCAGATAAAGAAGAAGCTGTATAAGGGAGATGGGCAGTCTGTCTATGCGACAGCCAACTCTGGCCGTAGGCAGATAATCCATACGGCAACCAGCTCTAGCCGCAGAAAGATGGTCCATGCGGCAGCCAGCTCTAGCCGCAGAAAGATGGTCCATGCGACAGCCAGCTCTACCCGCAAGAAGATGGTCCATGCGGCAGCCAATCCTGGCCTCAGATAGGATGTCTCATACGGCCCTGTCAGAAGCTCTGTGTTCGACCGCCTCTCATGTAGGCCCGACGCCATACGACCCATTGAGAATGTGGGATGTATCAATTTGGACTCTTTTTACTATGCACCTTCAGGTGCTAAGTCAAAAAAGTCTATGGCAGTACGGGCCCAACCAGTCCAGTCAACTGTCCAAGTTGCTGATTGTTAGTAGACCCCGTTGACTGTTACACGGGCTCCTAACAGAAAGTTGAACAGAACCACCCGCGTCCAGTCCCCCAGGGCTAACGGACAAGATGGGTCTTTAAAGTCTCCCTCTAACGATCTAGAGCAAGTGCTTTTACTGGCCACAGATCAGGAAGCAAATATGATACCTAAGCACCCGTGTGCTTGGGATACCCGAGTCCACAAGTGTGTTGCAAAGGCAGATCAGCTTGCTACCGACTTGCGTGAGGTAATTACTCACAAACGCAAGGTGGCAGCATTGGCATGCAATGAATCCCTCTCGGGACGTCGTTGCACCTGAGTCATCATCAACAGCTGCTGTGACAAATCAGCAGCACCTGAAGGTCGCCAGTCAGTTTTCTAACGACTACAGCAGCCAGCACCTGCCCGACAACAACTCAAGAAACAGGTGCAAATTCCAGGGGACGAGGAGTTTCCTTTCGCCTCCTGTAATTCAACTCAAAAGGTTCCTCCTGGCAAGGGAGGAAAGAAGATAGGCTCTTTTAGCCCGGCCATTCCGGCCAGTATTGCAAGGAGACCCTCATCATCTGGAGGGTTCCCATTAACAACCACAGGGGGTGTCTACTTAGGCACTCGATCCAAAATGAATCTTTCGGCACCTAGGGGTGCACCTTCGACCTCCTTGAGAGTAGATGAAGCTGGGGGTAGTAGTCCCCTCAATATATGCGATAACTCGGTGTACTAAGAGCACATACAGAGGGTAGAGGTCCCTCCAAAACTGTACAACAGACTTAGATTTCCCTGAAGATCACCACCCTCACCAAGATAATGTAGCTTCCTGCACAGGGGGTAGCCCCCCTTCCGAGTCCGAGGAGGAAGACATTTCGATATTCCTCGATGATTTTTTGGCACGGAGGTATGACACATAGAGCACCTTTGTGACGGTCTTTTCTACCTCTATCCATGTTCAGACAGTCTTTATGGCCGACGATGATCATGAAGCTCCTTCTGATCGAAAACGTCTAGAAGTACTTGAAGCCATGCTTTTGTCCTTGGTCAAGTTCGTGGATGAAATCAAAGCCACCTTGCCAACCCTGTTTGCCATTAAAATCGTTTGATTGCAAATCTTAATACAAACAGAACAGTATTACAATATAGGACTTAGATGTAGTCCTAGGAGTACACTTTTGTTTAATCTGGGTCCTTAGTGCCAATGGAGCGAGTGGTAATACGTTGACTCTGTTGACGGGCTGACGACGGTTATCGGTTCTCTGAAGGTGTAGATTGCTCTGGATGCTGGAGCTTGCTGAGAGGAAGAAGACGTTGAGTGTCTGTATCTGCCTCTCTGGTGGTACGTTCCTTTGTATCTGTCTGTGTGTTGTCCGTATGTAGGTATGGAAGAAGGAAATGATCCTTCTATTTATAGCTGGGCAGGTTGGCTGCTCATGCGCACATATGTAGGATGCGCCGGTACGTGGGGACGCCACGTGGAGATTGCTGATGGAGGTGCATGGATGATGCGCCCTACTCGAGGGGTTGAATTCTTCATACTGCTGTTGTGAGCCGGCACGTAGCAGAGGAGAAGATCTTTTCGTTGCTAAAATCTTGGATGAGTTGAGTCAAAGGACACATGTCGTCGACTCATGGCTCGGAGATCTCGGATCTGATGGGGGGATGATTTGGTGAGATGCACCTTGGATTGGGCGCATGATGAGATTTTGGCTCGTGACCTTTAGGAGTCACGAACCGTTCTAGGCGCATGGCTTTTGGGGCGCATGCAAGCGACTTTCCTTCTGCCTTTCGGGATCAGAGATCAGTCTGGGGCGCATGGCTTTTGAGGCGCATGCAAAGCTTCAATTGGAGACTCTTTTTCTGTCTTTAGGGATCAGTGAAGGGTCTGAGGCGCATGCGGATGGTTACGTGGCAGTAGCCATCGGAGCAAAGTCATGATGATGCTGATGTTGTGGACGCTTTGTTTTTTGCAAAAGCTGTCAACCGTTCAGACTTGGGAAGGCGTGCTGCCAATTCTGTCAGTTCAGCATTTAATGTTGGTGACATTCGATGGACAGCTGAGTGGGCACGTCGGTTGACGTTCCACTAGGCGTATGGGGACGTATGGGGGCGCATCCCCTGTGATGTGCTCGGTACAGGGTGCATCTGTTTGGTGTTTGAAGGGGTGTGATGTGCTGTCCAGCCGGCGCATCCGACATGTCTTTAATGATACGGCTGTTTTCGCTTCTCGAGTGCCTTTAAATAGCCGTTTGGCTGAAGTCGAGGCGTCCGGTTCATCCATTTAATGTGAATTTATTGCATAGAATTCGGAGAGCCATCCATTTGGCGCGTGGATTTGATCTGCCCGGCCTATAAATAGTGGCATAGAGAGAAGGTTTGCTTCTCATTCTCTCACGTACTTCCGATATGAACTTGGGTATTCGAGTGCATTCTGTTGACGAAGTGTTCCCGAGGGTGAAAATGAGACGCCATGTCGTCGTTGATGCTCTTGAAGGTGACTGTTACATCCAAAAGACGGAGTCGAGGGCTTCTGAGGCAGGCGGAAGGTGCCTGTTGCATCCAAAGATAGGGATGCTCGGGCCTCGTCTCTGTTGTTCCGGAAGAGTCGTAGATCGGAATGGCGATGCTAGGCTCTCTCTTCCTTCAAAGTGGGGGCTGCCCACTCTGGTTGTGTTGAAAGCTGCTCCTTTAGCCGTATTTCGATCGCGGTCTTCCTTGGTCTTTGGAGGCTCTTTCGAAGCCTCCCCTGGCCACAGATTTACGGTGCTCTTCTCTTCCTTGGTTCCAGCCAGAGGGTTAAATGCTTTGTTTAGTCGAAGCATTTATCAGGTGACCCTGGCTGGAAGAGCGGCACATAACTGGGCTGCTGAAGGGATGCACATAACTGAGCTGGATGCACATAACTGAGCTGCTGAAGAGATGGTGGGATGCGCCTGGTTGGAGGCGTATGACATCTGCTGCGCCTAACTGGCAGCGCATGGTGACTGCTGCGCCTATCTAGAGGTGCATGGTGGCTGCTGTGCCTATCTGGAGGTGCATGGTGGCTGCTGGCTGTAGCCTTAGGATCCTTCCTTTGTAGAATTCTCCTTTGTACAACCTTTTCTAGACATGTAATAGACTTTTGTATATAAATAAAAAGTCCTTCTTCAAATGTCTATAGTTACTGACTTTGCTGTTTGAGTTCTGGCGCATGTAGTGTCTGGCGCATGTAGTGTCTGGCGCATGGTCTTTCTGGTTGTGAAATTCCATGCTTCTACAAGACCCCCTTCAAAGTTTTTAAAACTTTTGAATAAGTTTTGGAATACTTTGAATAAGAAGCATGGCGATCAGGGCGCATGACTGTTGGGGCGCATGCCTGTTCGGGCGCATGCTTTTCTCAATTAATGAATATGATAATGCCTCGGTAACCGAAAAGATTAATGATGATCTTTTGATTTTATCTGCTGTTATCTTCATAAGACCCGAGGCGACGACTGAGATCACTCGTCATCGGTTCACGCGTGCGACCACGGCCTATAAATAGGTGAGAGATGGAGAGAGAGAGAGAGAGAGTTCTTCTGCTCTGTGCCTTTGCCTCCTTTAGAGTTCTCCCAAAAACCCTAATTTCTTCCTCTCTGGTAGAATGGCTCCCAAGATTCCTCGCGGCGGTGCTAAGGAAAAGGAGCCGGCGGAGTTCGTCGACGAGGATGCTCCTGCCACCTTGCGACTCCGGCCGACGTTCGCCCCGGGGTGACGGGTGGGTGTCGACTTTTGCTATCTAATGTGCTCTAACTTTCTGTTGCCGATGCGTATGGGCTTATGTCCTTGATACGCTGAGGTTTTATCCTGCCGACGTACATAGGTTCAGGCCTTTATCATGCACTGAGGTTTAGTTTATTGACGCGCATGGGTTTTATACCCTGATGATGTGCCGAAGCTTTCGCTGACGCGGATGGGCTCATACCCTGATGATGCGCCGAAGCTCCAATACTGACGCGCACGGGTTTACGCCCTGCTGATGCGTCGAAGCTCCAATGCTGACGCGCATGGGTGATGCGCTGGAGCTGATGCGCATGGGTTTATGCCCTGACGCTGCGTCAATCTATTTGATACCTTTTGTTTTTTTGCCTGACTTACTTTTGTTGTACCAGTGTCGATGACGATCCCTTTGTTGAATGAAGTCCTCTTGGATGCTTCTCTTTGCCAAATGGGGGTTGATTTCGATGAGGCGGTGATCAACCCTGCAAAGGATGCTATCTTACAGAACCAACCCCGGGAGAGAATGCTGCAAATCCAGAACCAGTTGCCACTTTTCCTCCAGAGTATGATGGAGAGTGGTAAACTGAAGTCTGCTGAATCTGAAGATGTGACTTTCTTAAAACCCGCCTTTCTGTTTGGCGACCGACTAATCTCTTCTGAAGCGAAGATACTGAAGATAAAAGAAGACTGGTTCTTCACTGCCAAAGGCATGGTTCTATACATGAGGCAGGTTGACCGCCAGTTGCCGCTGACGGCCTTTTATCGTTTAGCTTCAAAGAGAAGGATGGGTTGGAAACTTACTCCTTCTCAAGGAGGGGCCTTGGGAGGTACCCTTTCGATCGACGCCTCCTCGAACCAGCAAGATACTTTGGCTGCTTCGTGAGCCGGTTCCTCGTTCAGTTACCGAGCCTTGCGTCCCGGGAGCCTCTACAGTGAAGTCCCAAATGACACGTTTCTCTTCAGTGCCCCGACCTTTGCAAATCGGATGCTGACAGCGAAGGTCATGTACCCGACATGTGGCTTTAGAGTCGAAGGTTGGTGTCACTATATTCCGAGGTGGGACGAGTTGACCACTTGGGTGCTTTCAAGGTTCAAAGTTGAGCTTAAGGAGATCGGGTTGACAGCCGCCATTCGGGCTACGCAGGCAGGCGTGGATCTCAATAAGCCTATATTCCTCGCGCCCTTGGAATTATTCAATGCCCATACTGGCAGCTTTTTCACTCCGGTGGGAGAGTTGGGGTTGGCTCTCCATGAGATGTACGAAGTGTCTAGGCTTCCTTGGGGCTCGGAGCCGTACGAGGAATATTTCTCGTCAAATGAGAAGATCCAGGTTCTGGAGGATAAGAACCCGGAGATGATGGCTGTATTCAAGGAGGTGACGAGCCACCATTATCTGATGCACCGGAGGGATAGGGACAAGACCCAGCCTCATGTAACTGCTTGGAAGGACTATGTCTTTAAGCAGGATTTGGCGGATCCTTCGAGGATCCGGTTTGCGACTCTGCAGGGACTGACGCCCGCGGAAGTGACTTCTAAAATAAGTCGGCTGGACGAGAGGACCCCACGTTCGGATGAGAGCGGCAAGGATGCATATAGCTGCTTCTGGCACTGTGGGCATCGGATGTCATCTAAGGCAGTATTGACAGCCTATTTGATGATATGGCTCCGGGATTGCGTGTTTGCAGGTGGATCCGGTGCCGTAGAAAGGGTACATCGGAATCTCATTTTGCCTGCCGTGAAGTTAGCTTTTGGACGACCCTTAGCTCTCCTCCCCGCGATGGTGTGCAACTTGTTGCGCGGTTTGAGGTCTTTTGCTGATGACGTGATCCATGAGAAAGGTAACAATGACAACTTTCCCCGGGCCGAGCTGCCTTTCCATTATCTTATGGGATGGCTGATTTTGCATCATCCGAACGTGATGAGTCCCGGTCCGGAAGAGGATCATGTTGAAGGGGATGCTTTCATCCGCCGCTTCTATAAGAGAAAGTGGTCATACACTGGCGTCCCCGTTTGCAGGAGAGTCTTGTCCTACCTTCAGGGGTGGGAGATTGTCAAGGTTGGCCCGATCTTCAAAGATTTCGAGGCCGACCAAAATTTAGTTGACTCTGGCGAAGATGCGGTCACTTTGCCGAAATGGAGTTTTTGTTGGTTGTAAAGTATCCGGCCTTCTCATCTGGTCTACCGTAACCAGAATAAATATTATCTGGAGCCATATCTGCCAAGCCGATTTGCTCGTCAATTTGGCTATACCCAGCTAATGTTGCGGAATCCCAGTAGCAGTCTAGGCTTCGTCGGGAGTTTGCTGGATGGAGCCCGAGGATGGCAGTATTATAACGCTGGATGCACTAGCGTTAAATTTACTACGCCAGTCCGTAACCTTCGGCCGCAGATTCTGTATCCGGCCGCCAAGCTGTATTGCATTATGAATGCTGCGTCTTCTAGTTATGACAGGGAGACTAGTTTCATCATTGGAACTCAGCTGGAGGCCACGGCGAATATGTTGATGGTAGCCCGATCATATCGTCCACCAGAATTGGTGGGATATCGGGCTGCTACTGCAGCACCAGTGAGAGATCCGTCTGTTGGGAAGAGGCGGGCGGATACAGAAGCTGGCTCTTCTGTACCGAAAAGGTCGAGAAAGACGTCGACTGCAAAGGTTACGGAAGTGCCACTCGTAACACTAACGGGATCAGTTCCTGCCGAGGTAAGGAGTGCTTCATAACTCTAATTCATTTTGTCATTGAGGTGACTTATGCTTTTCTTCTTGCAGGGATCGTCGAAGAAGAAGTCCCGTGTTTCGAAACCGGGTGCTAATAAACCGAAGGAGGTGGCAGGCTCTTCTGATGAGCGCATTCCACCGATGATAATGTCTCCCGTGGAGGAGGGTCCCGAAGACGTTCCTGCGGAGGTTTTAGTATCTCCTGTTTTTGGGGTTGCAACAACTTCCAGGAAGGTACAGTCTGCCGTGGAGGCCTTGGACGTTGAGGGTCCTACGGACTCGAGGCATCCTGATGATAAGGTGGATTAGAGTTCATCGCCTTCGGATGACGTTGCTCCAGAGCTGCAAGAGTCTGTTGCGGGGGCAACAGATATGGTTGAGACAGAAGAGAGGGTTGATTCCCCTCCTTATCATGATGAGGGGAGGTCGGCTGTATCATTGCCGAGTCCTACCCCGGCTTCAACCGTGGAAGTTGAGGCGGCTACCGATCAGGAGGTGGCAACAGATTCTGTCCCTGTTGAGGGACTTGAGAACGATGAGACCCTTCTGCCGGCCCTATCTTCCGGGGCGGGCCAGGAGATGAGTGCTGATCTCCCCGTTCTGCCGGGGGAGGTACTGGTCGCTGATAGGACGTTAGGAGTAGAGGAGGTGGCCGTTGACGTAGGTGGTCCCTCCGAGTTTGAGAAGGGTAAGGGTGTGGAACCCTCTGTTGCCCCTCCTACTTGGGGTACTATTTCGACGCCTGTGTGGGCTTCCTCTGTCCCTTCGGCTCCTCGGGCTAGCAGTCCAGCCCCTGTTGATGAAGAGCCCATTGATGCCGAGGTTCAAGTCTCGCAGGTTGAGGTTGGCGGATCTTCTTCCGGTCCGCTAACTGTAGTAGCTCCTCCAACTCCTGCTATGACGCCGCAGGTCCTGGCGGATGCAGACGAATATGTGAAATTCCTCGTCGAGGGGGTGTACAAAATACTGCGGAAGGGTGTATCTGCTG
The DNA here is from genome assembly GCA_029216955.1 of Iris pallida. NCBI lineage: Eukaryota > Viridiplantae > Streptophyta > Magnoliopsida > Asparagales > Iridaceae > Iris > Iris pallida. The sequence goes on from JANAVB010018644.1 coordinate 126,901, forward strand.
TGATGGATGCCAACGGGAGTTTTGCGACGGCAAGAGCTCTGGCAATGCCCTGTATCGAGCTGATCCGCATTCACTAAGGCCACGACCATATGGCCGAAATTCTGGAGGCTTCGGTGATCGAGCTGGACGAGCGGCTTACGGAACTTCAGCGCATCCAGCGAAACGACCTCTCCGTCCTGATGGATGCGGAGAAGGGGAAGCTGATTGTCGAGATCGAGTCTTCCTACCAAGCCACTGTGGGCATTTGGGAGCGCGAGGTGGCTGAGACTGAGGCTGCGGTAGAGCAGTTGTCTCAGTCCATGAAGACGACGGTGGAAACTCGAGCTGCATTGGATGCTAACATCGCAGAGATCGACACCCAGCTGCGCCTCCTTGAGGACCAACGGGCCCGACTCCAGTTAGATGCCGAGCGTGTCCGGGCTGAACACACAACATTCAAGAAGGAGGAAGCGACTTTTACTCAGCGGACTCTTGCCTTGGCGCAGCAGCGACAACAGCTTGATGAGAAGCATGAGAGTGATACTTCCGCTGGGGCTGTGGAATTGATGCGTCAAGAAGCTGAGCATCGAGTCCTGGCGACTGTGGAGACCCGTACAGCCGACTTAAGACTTCGAGTCAGGGAGCTCTCAGCCCACCCTGGGGAGGTTCAGGGACTGTAGCTTTTTCCCTTTTTTTTGTTCTTTTGTAACCCTTTGCTGGGGGATAGTGTAGTTTTTGTACTCTTTTTTCAGAAAAATAAAGAAGCACGCAACTTTTTGTGATGTGTTCATTTTTGTTATTATTAACTTGATGATTTGTGTGGACCTATTATCTTTTGCGCACCTTGGTTTTTAGGTACAGATAATAAGTTTGAAGGAACCAACATGTTTGCTCAGAGGTGATGTGGACATGGCAATCATTGGGTTCAAAATGATAGAATCTTCCTACTCAGAGGTATTATGGACGTGGCAGAAATGATCCTGGGGAATACGCTGAACAACTCAGAGGTGATGTGGACGTGGAAGTTCTGCGATCAATGTACGACAACACAGGGGTTGTTTGTACGAGATGTTTACTCAGAGGTAATGTGGACGTGGTAAACATGAAGGGTAGCGTCGGCTTACGTAGCGTAAGATTCCGCTTTGTAGGGTGTAGAGGAACAACTCAGAGGTGATGTGGACGTGGTTGTCTTTCTACTGAAGGATGCCGCGGAACAGCTGGGTTCTGGTAGCGTATGAGTTTTGTGGAAGAAGATTGTGTGTGAGCCCGATAATTGGGCCCATAGATCCCCTTTGGGGAAGCACATGTCTGAAGGACGTCAAGAATAGTACTTCTTTAGGAACTTGCCGTTGATGGGCATCATAAACAAGTCCCCATTGGGTTTGGCGAGACGGTAAGCACCGTTTGAGTATACCGTCTCAATGATGAAAGGTCCTTCCCACTTGGGCTCGAACTTTCCTGGTGTCTTGTGAGTTAACACCATTGGCCTTCTGACTGCTAAAACTAGGTCGCCAACTTGGAAAGTCCTCTGTTTGACCTTCTTGTTGAAAGCCTGTGATATACAGGCTTGGTAGAGTTCGATGCATTGTTGTGCCAGGAGACGCTTCTCATTGAGTGCCTCCAGTTCTCGCAGACGACGACGTTGATTGTCTTCTTTTGTGGGTTTGTTCGTTATTGCTACGCGGAGTGAGGGTATCTGGATCTCGAGATACAGTACCGCTTCACTCCCGTAGACCAGGGAGAATGGTATGTTGCCTGTTGGGGTCCGTACCGTTGTGCGGTAGGCCCAAAGGCATTCGCCAAGCTTTTCGTCCCAGTCGCGTTTGTTGGATGACACGACTTTTTTGAGCAGCCTAACGATGGTCTTGTTGAATGCCTCTGCTAACCCGTTTGCAGCCGAATTGTAGGCGGTGGATGCCACATTTTGAATACGATTCTTGTCACAGAACCTGCTAAAAATGTGGCTGATAAACTGAGGACCATTGTCATGAATGATCCGCCGGGATACTCCGAAACGGTAAATGACATGGTGCTTGATAAAGCTGACCACCCTGGAGCTCTTTACTTCTGCCAGTGGGACTGCTTCTGTCCATTTGGAGAAGTAATCGGTGATGGCCAGGATGAAGCGGTGTCCTCTTGATGAAGGAGGGGTAATTGGTCCCACAATATCCATGCCCCAGGCTTTGAAGGGCCAGGAGGCGACTGTAGGATGTAGCGGTTTAGACGGTGTATGTATGAAGTCTGTATGAAGTTGGCATGCGTGACACTTCTTAGCATATTCAACAGCGTCGGCGGCCATGGTTGGCCAGTAGTAGCCCATACGTCGCAGTCGATCCTGCAACTTAGGACCGGGTTGATGAGCTCCGCAAGTTCCGTCATGAGCTTCTCGAAGAGCTTCGGCTGCTTCTTCGTTGGACAGGCATCGAAGGAGGAGCCCATCGAAGGAGCGTCGGTACAGCATTTTAGTAGCTGTATCGTAGTAGAATTGAAGAGAGCGTCTCCTGACTGAGACAGCTTCCTTCGGGTCCTCTGGAAGGATTCCGTAGACAGCAAAGTCGATGAACGGGAACCTCCAGTCTCGGACATTAACACCAGTGTTCATCGGCATAGTGTGAGCCACTCGCAAGCATAGGTTATCTCTAGGACAAATCAAGTCTCGGCCAGTTACCGTGACATAGTGTTGAGTCCCAAAGGGCGCTGCCAATGAGGCCGCGAGGCCAGCCAGAGCGTCAGCCTCCATGTTTTGTAGACGAGGTACGTGTTCGATGAAGAACCCGGTAAAGGTTAAAATGATGTTCAATACAACTTCATGGTAAGGGATCAGATCCTCATGGTGAACCTCGTATTGCCCCCGAATGTGGTTCACGACAAGTTTTGAGTCACCGTAGGCTTCCAGATGGTCCACCCCCAGCTGTTGTGCGAGTTGGAGTCCCATGATGAGTGCGTTGTACTCGGCAACATTGTTGGAGCACGGCTTCGAAAGGGAGTAAGCACGCTGGATGACCAACTGATCGGGGGAGACTAAGACTACCCCCACTCCTGCGATGATTTGGCCTTTGGGGCCTGTTCTTGAAGCGCCATCGAAGAACATCCGCCAAACGGAGCTTCCTTCGGTGACGTTGGATTCTTGGACCTCATCCGAGATGTCTTCATAGAGTCTTGAGGATTCTGGGATGGGGTGTGCAGCTAAAAAGTCAGCCAGAGCTTGACCTTTAACAGCTTTTTGCGGGACAAACACCATATTATATGGTGTTAGCAAGATCGCCCATGTGGCTAGTCGGGAGTTCAATGATCCCGGCTTCGTCATGAGGACTCTGAGTGGATTGACTCGGGAAATGACATGAATTGTCTGGCCCGAGACATAATGACGAGTTTTCTGGATGGCAAACACCAAAGCCAAGCACTCCATTTCAACGGGGTTGTACCGATGTTCGGCCCCGATGAGCGTTCGACTGAGGTAGTAGATTGCTTGCTCATAGCCTGTATCGCTGTTTTGAGCCAGCAGAGCGCCAAGAGAATGATCCATGGCACGGACGTAGAGGAGAAATGGTTTACCGGCGACAGGTGCCACCAGGACTGGTGGGCTCGTCAAGTAGGCTTTGATGTCGTCGAAAGCCTTTTGGCACTCCTCTGTCCAGACATAAGAGACTCCCTTTTTCATGAGCTGAGTAAAGGGTTGACATTTACCGGAGAGGTTTGCTATGAACCTCCGGATGTATGCCAGACGTCCCTGTAAGCCCCAAAGTTCTCGAATATTCTTCGGAGGGTCCATGTTGAGGATGGCTTTGGTCTTCTCGGGATCAACATGAATGCCTTTCGTCGTGATGACAAAGCCCAAGAATTTGTCGCTAGAAACCCCCAGGAAGGATTTAGCGGGGTTCATTTTGAGCTGATGTGCCCGCATGAGATCGAAGACTGTCTTCATATCCCGTAGGTGATCTCCTTTGAGGCGGCTCTTGACTGCGATGTCTTCAACATAGCATTCGATTGTCTTGCGAAGATGTTGACGGAAGATGGTGCTCATAGCTCGTTGGTATGTTGCACCGGTATTCTTCAAGCCGAAGGGCATTACTGTGTAGCAGAAAATGCCCTTTGGAGTCCTGAATGACGTATGTTTTGCGTCGTTGGAGAACATCTTGATTTGATTGTAGCCTGAATACCTGTCCATGAAGGACATGCGTTCAAAGCTACATGTGTTGTCGATCATCACATCGGTGATTGGAAGCGGGAATTCGTCCTTCGGGCAAGCAGAGTTGAGGTCTCTGAAGTCGATACAGACTCGTATATTCCCATTCTTCTTGGTGACAGGTACGACGTTGGCTACCCAATCTGGGTGCTGTTCCTTACGGATGAAGCTGCTGGTCAAGAGTTTGTCCACCTCCTGATCGATGGCATTCATGATGTCCGGACGGAAACGTCGCTGTTGTTGTTTGATAGGTTTGGCATCAGGTAAGATGTTCAACCTATGCATTACGATCTGTGGATCGAGTCCTGGCATATCTTCGTAGCTCCAGGCAAAGACGTCGATATACTCTTTAGCCAGCTGGATTAGAGACTCTCGGTCTTCTCCTTCTAGGCTTTTGCTGATGAAGATGGGTTTGGAAGAAGATCCTTCCCCAAGGTCGATCTGCTCGACTTCGTCTTCGATGGGAGGTTCACGTAACTCAAAACGAGACTCCCACTGTTCTCCTAGGCGTTGAGCCCAGGGTTCTTCTTCGAAGGATTCCGGCGCTTGGTCTTCACCTTCATCTTTTTGAGGTTGTGCTGACGTCATGTTAGCTGACAGCACTTTCCTGAAGACTGATCCGATGCTAGTATCGGAATCCCAAGTCGACGCTTCGGACGAGTGGGAATGTTCTACGTCTTCTGCGTCTGAACTCTCTGGAGTTGATGGCGGCGTGACATAGCCTACCCCCCGTCGAGTTTTGTTGTAGTAGTCTTGCGACTTTCCTTTGGGTGTTGGAAGCCGGAGAGGGAGACGTCGACCTTTGCCGTAGTTTAGGCCTTTGTTGCTTTTTAGGTCGTAGCCCATCTTTTGGATGATGTGTTTTGCCGTATCCGTGTACCGATAGACTTGTACTCTGCCGATATCAGGTTCTGGCTCGAGTGGCGGGAGGTCTTGATGACGCTCGACTTTGCCCAAAATGATGGATCCTTCGTCTCGGCTTCGTGGAGGGGCTATAAAATAGACTCCTTGAGACGGGACTACTCGATTTACATGATGGACGGTCGTTATTTGTATTTGCAACGACCGTAGAGCGTTATCTAATGTATACATGGCATTCCAATGTGGAAGACAAGAATAATTAAAAGACACTCTATTATTGATGAAGTACGAGATTTTATCCCGTGGGATTACATTGTTTAAGGAGGGTGCATTTACATCAGCAGAGATATATTCGCCAAGCTCCTCATCTGTAAGCACTGGGGTCGGATCAGGAGAATCCACCACAGCTTTGACTTTGGGGTCTGAGAGGGTTATGTGAGCCCTCTCTGGTATCTTGGATGACTGCGGGGGGCTTGCCCTTAAGACGCACCTTCAAAGGTGCCTCAACTGTGCCTCCTGTGAGTGGTGCCTTCACCTGTAATTTTGCCAATAGGGGAGCCGATGTTTGAGGTGGCTTTCCCTTGAGGCGTATCTTCAGGGGAGCCTCAGGAGTCGGTGCTTTCCCTGATAGTTTGATGTTCATTGGAGGCGCCTTCTGGGGTGGTTTACCCTTCAGTCGGATCTTCAAAGGGGCGTCTGGATTCATCTCAGGCTCCGTGTCCGACTCGGTTGCCGTCTCTGCCTCATCATCAGCTTCGTTGGCTTCCTCCTCGTCAAGTGGCTTGTACAAGTCAAAATCGGTGAAGTAAGCTTCGATCCCTTTGAAGGGATCGATGTCTGCGAACTCCGTCCGGATGACGCCGTTGGTGGATACATATTTCATGCATTGGTGGAGCATGGACGGTACCACCATGTACTCATGTAGCCATGGTCGACCGAGCAGGATGATGTAGTTGACCTCGGCATCCACCACATAACAAGTCACCTCAGTTTTGAGGTTGCCGATGTGACATTTCAGTCGGATCTTTCCCAGTGGTTCGCTTTTGCTGGCGTTGAAGCCACTGATGGTTGTATTGGAGGGCGCCAGCCGGTACATTGGGATCCCCAGTTTTGATAGCAGCGTCTTCGGGATGATGCTGAGGGAAGACCCTGGATCGATCTGAATCCGGCTCACCTTGACTGAACCGATGTATCCTGTGTAATACAATGGTCGGTTATGTCGGTGGTGCTTGAGCAGCATGTCTTGTTGGGTGAAAGTTATATTTGGGATAACTTCATCCGCACAATGACAGTGCGCACAAGTAGTGGGGAGGTCTTCAGGCTGCTTGACCTGACTGAGAAAGGATTCGGTGTCCTTCAGAGCTTTGCAGAGAGCTTCTCGGGAGTCTTTGGAAAGACGCAGGAGCTCAAACAAAGACAGGCGTGCAGGAGTACTGACCAGTTGTGCCAGTATGTCAAAGTTGTGGGGCTTGGCTAGCCCCGAAGCATTCTCCTTCCGTAGAGGTCTGTCGAAACGAGCCTCCACCTGCTTCTGTTTATTGGCTGCTGAGGGTTTAGACGGGCCCTCTTCAGGGATGGTACCGGGAGGCACCACCTCGACGGCAGCTTCGTCGGGCTGAGCGTTCTGTTGTGCACATGTCTGCACTGGAAGTGCCTCTTCCGTTGAAGAAGAGACTGTGCGGCAAGACTTGATCTTCCTGCCTTTTGATTTGGAGGTAGAGCGTACCTCCGGTTGAGTCACCTCGGAGACGAGGTCGGGGTGAACCCAGAGGACCTCTCCTCGAGATGTGGTGAGTGGGATGAGTCCACTCGCATTGTCACGGGTAGGTGGTAAGTTCACCACCTCCATTGTCGCCTTAGGGATGGGGACGACGCCATCTTGTGTGGTGGTCGGCGACAAGGTGCCGAACTGAAGCGACACCACATTGGCTGACACCGTCTTCTCTTCATAGTCGACGGAGATTACATCAGCATTGATCATGCGCTGGATGTAATTCTTGAGGACGTAACAGTCCTTGGTCGGGTGTCCGACAAACCGATGGTAGTGACAGTACCTCGGGTTGTCCACTTTCCCGACTTCATCGGGCCGCTTTGGGTCCGGGAGTTTGATCTTGTCATCCTGCTTCAGTATTTCAAAGAGTTGCAGGGTGTCTTCGTCATTGAATGAATACACCTCCTTGGGTCTCGGTGCCAGTGGAGGCTTCTGAGTAGGCGCAGATGCGCCTTTCGTGGCATTAACAGTCAATGCCTGTTTCCCCTTTGCTTCTTGTCCGGAGTGTTGGTTGCTGACCTTTCCCCTTATCATCAAAGGCGGGGAAGCTGACACCCAGAAGACGTGCATTGGCCACCTTCTTTTCTGCGGCTTCAGCTTCGATGATCAGGGAGCTCCAGTCGGGAGGGGGAGTAGAGTTGAGCCAGAGCTTCACTGCAGGCAGCATGTTCATGCTGCAAGAGGAGAGGAGCGTATGTTCTGGCATGCCTGGAGGTAGCCTGAAGCAGGCTTGTCGGAAGCGTTCGATGAACACCCGAACCGTTTCTTTATCCTTCTGGCGTATCTCTATGAGAGATGCCATCGTCATGTCCTTTCCGCCGTCGTAGAAGCGATCGAGGAAAAGGCACATCAAGTCGTCGAAGGATGATATAGAATTGTCGGGGAGGCTGCAGTACCAGTCATACGCCACCCCTTTTAGGGCCCCAACAATGATGCTGGTGAGGAGCGCGTCCTCCTTTGGAAGATGTCCCGTTTGCGACTGGAAATATGTCAGGTACCGACGCGGAGAGTCCTTTCCGTCGTACGGCGTGAGTGTTTGTGGTTTATATTTTGGAGGATAAACCACCTTGTTCCACTTGAGGGGATAAGGCTGGGGAATGCCCATCTTCTGGCGCTCCTCTTGCCTGTTTTTGGACTCGAAGCGCTCCCGCAAGTCCTTGATCATTTCGACCACATCCTCCGTGGAGCTAGGAGTCGGGGAGGGTGGTACTACCTGGAGTGGAGCGTTAGAGGGCTCCGACGTCCGGGGTGCTTCTGTATCTGAGGGTGCCCGTTGAAGGGGTACACTCGACTCCCCATTGGCTCCTGGGTCGGGACCGGTTGAAGGTGTTCTAGTCAAGGCCGCCCGTATATCAAACACTGCTTGAGTCAGTGCTTGCATAGAGGCAGAGAGGGTTTTAAGTCCTCCCTCTAATGAGTCTATGCGCTGGACAATGTCTTATGGCGGCACATCAGACTCGGAATCACCCCCAGTCATGTATACTGTCATGACACGGCCGGGAGTGGATGGATTGGTTGAGGCTTCACTCTCGGCCTCACTTTCATGTGGAGGAGTCACCTCTCCTGGTGTTCCGCCTTGGCTACCCCCAACCACATTCTGGAGGTCATTCTCGACGGGCGCATCTGCAATGGCCTGATTGCCCTCAACTCTGTCCTGAAGGGCCTCTTCGTTTCTACCCCCAGCTGTGTCCTGGGGGACATCCTCGTTTTGAGGGGCTTCTAGGAGGCTGACTTCGCCTCGAGGATGAAGATCTGCCGCAGCTGTGCTTTGGACATCTTCGTCTTCGGAAGGAGGCTCAACAAGGGTCTGACTACCCCCAGCTTCCTCCAAGAACTTCTTCTTCGACCGAGTGCCTTCGAACACCCCAGAGGACGAGACAACTGCCTTGGTTTTCCTTGGTTGGCTTTTGGACGAGGACGAGGAATTGCCAGTCGCCTTCCGGAGTGATGAGGAGTTGGAGACCACGTTGCATGAAGCAACTCTTGGCTCCTCTTCTGTTGACACCTTCATCCCGAGACGATGTGGGAGGGGTGTCGATGATTGCAGCCGCTGGAAGACTGACTGCCTTGGTGGTACTGCTGCCTTGCAACAGCAGTTGATGGTGACCACCGCACAAGTATGCTCCGTGAGAGGCGCATCGTGCCTGTTGGTCGACTCTCCTGACCGGCGCTTGTGAGTGATCACGTTACGCAGGTCATTGGAGGAGAGTGCTATATTCACACCCCCTTCAGGCGCATGGCAAGGCCAAACGTCGGGGTGGACAGGTGAGTGCTGCGCCCCCTGATCTAATACCAAGCAGGCATCACGATCAGTAGTGGGGGAACAACAACATTTGAAGTGACTTGAACGGACCTCAAACGCACAACCAGAGGAGGCGCGGGAGTTCAAGACCACTGAATTTGCCTCACTCGACTTGGTTGTGCACGCAGTAGATGCGCCCAAGTGAGAAGGACTTTGAAGATCGGCTCGTTTTTGGTGCCGAAGCACCTGAGCCGACCTTGTACAGCTTGCCATCAGCAGCACGCATGATTGTGAGCGCATGCTTTTGGCTTGCTGCTGGCATAGCACGTTTGTGGCGCATGGCCCGTGCCGCCTTGGATTTCTTTGTACTAGCCCGCTGGGGTGCATAGTACTCAGCATCCAAATTCTTCTTGCCATTACAGCGAGTGAGTCTGTCAAAGACATAGACTTTTTGTGGCGCATCAGAGGTGATGCGCAGGGCATTGGCTGCGCCCCTGCTCCGTCGATGCATCTTCCTCGCCTGAGAGGGAGATGGCTGGGAACGTGGTCAGCCGCACGCTTCCTCGAGAGATGCACTGCATCAGCAGGCGCACCTTGGTTGCTGAGAACGTCAGCAGGAAGGGAGGGCTGGATTGGCGCATCCCCTTCAGTGGTGGTGCCCGAGGCGTCGACCTTGCGCACCCAGACACGGCGGGTCTTCTTCGGCTTCGGCAGCCGCTTCGAAGGACTCGCACTTCCTTCAGAAATGAACTCCTCGTACGCCTGTTGATTGAGGCGCACGACCAGCGTCTTGTAGGAGGAGCCCACCTTCACGTCGTCGGCCTGTGACACGACTTTCTCGGAAGAGGAGAAAGATGTCCCAGCTGAGTCGCCAGCTTGTTTGCCATTAAAATCATTTGATTGCAAATCTTAATACAAACAGAACAGTATTACAATATAGGACTTAGATGTAGTCGTAGGAGTACACTTTTGTTTAATCTGGGTCCTTAGTGCCAATGGAGCGAGTGGTAATGCGTTGACTCCGTTGACGGGCTGACGACGGTTATCGGTTCTCTGAAGGTATAGATTGCTCTGGGTGCTGGAGCTTGCTGAGAGGAAGAAGACGTTGAGTGTCTGTATCTGCCTCTCTGGTGGTACGTTCCTTTGTATCTGTCTGTGTGTCCGTATGTAGGTATGGAAGAAGAAATGATCCTTCTATTTATAGCTGGGCAGGTTGGCTGCTCATGGCGTATTGTAGGATGCGCCGGTACGTTGGGACGCCACGTGGAGATTGCTGATGGAGGCGCATGGATGATGCGCCCTACTCGAGGGGTTGAATTCTTCATACTGCTGTTGTGAGCCGGCACGTAGCAGAGGAAAGATCTTTCCGTTGCTGAAATCTTGGATGAGTTGAGTCAAAGGACACATGTCGTCGACTCATGGCTCGGAGATCTCGGATCTGATGGGGGGATGATTTGGTGAGATGCGCCTTGGATTGGGCACATGATAAGATTTTGGCTCGTGACCTTTAGGAGTCACGAACGTTCTAGGCGCATGGCTTTTGGGGCGCATGCAAGCGACTTTCCTTCTGTCTTTCGGATCAGAGATCAGTCTGGGGCGCATGGCTTTTGAGGCGCATGCAAAGCTTCAATTGGAGACTCTTCTTCTGTCTTTAGGGATCAGTGAAGGGTCTGAGGCGCATGGCTTTTGAGGCACATGCGGATGGTTACGTGGCAGTAGCGTCGGGGCAAAGTCATGATGATGCTGACGTTGTGGACGCTTCGTTTTCTGCAAAAGCTGTCAACCGTTCAGATTGGGAAGGCGTGCTGCAATTCTGTCAGTTCAGCATTTAATGTTGGTGACATTCGATGGACAGCTGAGTGGGCGCGTCGGTTGATGTTCCACTAGGCGTATGGGGACGTATGGAGGCGCATCCCCTGTGATGTGCTCGGTACATGGCACTGTTTGGTGTTTGAAGGGTATGATGCGCTGTCCAGCCGGCGCATCCGACACGTCTTTAATGATGCGGCTGTTTTCGCTTCTCGAGTGCCTTTAAATAGCCGTTTGGCTGAAGTCGAGGCGTCCGGTTCATCCATTTAATGTGAGTTCATTGCACAAATTCGGGAGCCATCCACTTGGCGCATGGGTTTGATCTGCCCGACCTATAAATAGTGGCATGGAGAGAAGGTTTGCTTCTCATTCCCTCACGTACTTCCGATATGAACTTGGGTATTCGGGTACATTCTGTTGACGAAGTGTCCTGAGGGTGAAGAGAGATGCCATGTCGTCGTTGATGCTCTTGAAGGTGACTGTTACATCCAAAAGACGGAGTCGAGGGCTTCTGAGGCAGGCGGAAGGTGCCTGTTGCATCCAAAGATAGGGATGCTCGGGCCTCGTCTCCGTTGTTCCGAAGAGCCGTAGATCGGAATGGCGGTGCTGGGTCTCTCTTCCTTCAAAGTGGGGGCTGCCCACTCTGGTTGTGTTGAAAGCTGCTCCTTTAGCCGTATTTCGATCACGGTCTTCCTTGGTCTTTGGAGGCTCTTTCGAAGCCTCCCCTGGCCACAGATTTGTTCTCTTCCTTGGTTCCAGCCAGAGGGTTAAATGCTTTGTTTAGTCGAAGCATTTATCAGGTGACCCTGGCTGGAAGAGCGGCACATAACTGGGCTGCTGAAGGGATACATAACTGAGCTGGATGCACATAACTGAGCTGCTGAAGAGATGGTGGGATGCGCCTGGTTGGAGGCGCATGACATCTGCTGCGCCTAACTGGCAGCGCATGGTGACTGTGCGCCTATCTGGAGGCGCATGGCTGCTGTGCCTATCTGGAGGCGTATGGTGGCTGCTGGCTGTAGCCTTAGGATCCTTCCTTTGTAGAATTCTCCTTTGTACAACCTTTTCTAGACATTTAGACTTTTGTATATAAATAAAAAGTCCTTCTTCAAATGTCTATAGTTACTGACTTTGCTGTTTGAGTTCTGGCGCATATAGTGTCTGGCGCATGGTCTTTCTGGTTGTGAAATTCCATGCTTCTACAAACCCAACCGACAAGAACGCCCCGATAAAAAAGCTTGGGACCCGCAGTCAACGTGGACTCCAACACGATCGCCCCTCCTTTGGGCGATGATCCTTAGGAGCATCCGTTCCCTCAGCTGTAGATGAAGCCAAGGAGGCAAGGAGGGAAGTCTAGGAGCTTTGAGCAATGTTCAATGCCCGAGATTTCTCTCGGGACCTCAGAATACGCCAGCCATATCTCATTGCATGGAAAGATGTGCCTTTTCCACCCGGTACAAGACGTTCCATATCGATTCTTATGATAGGAAGACCTCTGCTAGTCGTACATGACTTACTTTGAGGTCACAACCGACCACTTGCCGCATAGTGATGTCATCCTCACGCGATTATTCATCGAAATATTGGAGGAGATCGCATTCGACTAGTACCACAACCTTTCCGACAACTACATCCATTCTTTTGACGGCTTCAAACACATGTTCTTGGAAAGATTTACAAAGTGGGGCATGATATAACGATGTCGTCTCTCATGGACGTCGTTCAGGGAGAAAGGAAGCTAACAAGGAACTATATCGAATGGTTCCGCCAAACCGCAATAAGATTGCCCCAAGACAATCCCGAGAGCTCCTTGATTAAAATCTGCCAGAAGAAGCTGCTCCCTACAATTAGCCTCTAGTTGGGTAATGATCAGTTCAGGGATTGGACGACCTTCATCATAAGTGCTACCAATGCAGAGGCAAAATTGAAGAAAGCTCGCCAGTTGGGATTACACTTCCCAGATGGAGAGGATAAAGGCAAACGTCCTGGTCCCACCCCCAACAACAACAGTGGCGCCACCAAAACTGGGACAATAAGGG
>JANAVB010018645.1:0-53727 GCA_029216955.1 Iris pallida
GACTCACCCTGGAATCATTGATCACTATAACTGGAATCGTCCCTTACTGGATTCATTGTATTAGATTCATCTTGTACTGGACTTACATTGGAGTTACACTTATCTACGTTGCTGTCTCGACTTTATATCATATTACTCTGGTTCAGCTAGTTCTATTTTACGGTCTTCATTGCTATGATTCTTCTCTTGTTTAGTTATTTTATTTCCTTGCACTTTATCTATTTTTCTTACCATCACCTGAATATAAACTGCCATTTTCATCAATACAACTGTCTATAACTGCTTTATAGTCTCTGTCATTTACTTAGGATTTCTTGATGAATTGTACTCGTTCCTGTCCTGACTGGACCTGTTGAAAATATTACAGATGATTGCCCTGAGGACATTTGCCCTACTTGCATTGGAGTAGGAGATGGCTTAGCTACCTTTGGCCCCGACACTCGGGAGTGATCGGGAGACTAGCTAGTAGACTTGGTTTAGTTTTTATGTTTTAGAATTTAAATTGTAATAATTGAGATACGAGTTTGTATTTGAGTTTATTTGAGATATTATTATTTAGTAGTTTATAAATGTTGTTGTTTAGTCTTTAGTTATAACTTCTGTGTTATCTTATCGTGCTTAGACTGTGATTGAGATTTCATTATATCTATACTTGTCCTCCGTTCGGAGTTGAGATTTGACAAGTACATTATATAATTGCGTGAGTTGTTGATTAGATAGTAACCTAGGACAGCGTTCTACCACCGACACTGCGGCGTAGGCTGGGCGCTGTTACGTACTCGTACCCTCACAGTGGGTGCGGATCATGACAGAAGACAAGAAGTAAGCATGATCAAACCAGGACATATGCAGTGAAGAGTTATTGATGGGCTAAAGATGGCGTAATATAAGAAGATTTTCTGAACCGTCCAATGACCTATCCAGAGCCTCGCATTTGGGGGTTCCGCTGCCCGGTCAGCAGACGAAGTCGAGGGGACTGCGCTCCCCGTAGGGGTTCGGGGCGAAGCCTCTGAAAGGTATTCAGATTTTATATTTTTATCTTAAAACATCTACTGTCAAGGAAAAATGCGTCTTTAATTCTGCTAAAATATTAAGAAAAAATGCACCATCAATGGGCTCTTGATTTTTTTATTTTCTTCCGTATTTCTATTTTTATTGAGTATAGGAAATATATGTTAGGTTGATCTGGATTATTACTGTCTTAGGTTTTTATCAGTCCACTATAAAAAAGCCTACATATTCATTCTTTCAAGTCTACCATCCAAAAAGCCCCAACCCCATCAAAATTGGCCCAAACTAGTTCTGTCAGAACTCGGCCAGAATTTGGTCCAAGTTTTGTCTGAGTTCGGTATAGGTATTTCAAATTTCAATTCCATAAAATCTGCCTAAACGTTCGTTTGCGAGATTCATGCATCCGAACTCTGTCTGAATTTGATCAGCAAAAACTATAAAAAGAGAAGGATTTTTACTATTTCTAATCACTCATTCCCTCTTCTCTATATCTATGCTTAAGTGTTTTCTACGATCAATAATTTCAAATCAAGCATATACCACTCTTAGCCAAAGCCAATACAGTTCTGTTCGATCTAGAGTTTTGGTACTGAAGAGTTGTATCAGAGACGTCATTCAGAAAATATTTCAGTTTTTGGAATTACTTTATGGAGTCGGTCGTGCGCTCGTCACCAACATGGTGTTGTAAGAGACTGCAAGCCCTCAATTAGCTTATGCCATAGTAGATTAACTCGAACAAGAGTACACCAAGCACGACATTATTGTTTGCCAAAAATCAACAATAAGTATTACAGAACACTGGAATTGATTGCGAACTCATTTGTACAAAGAAGAGCCTAGAAAGAAAGCCTAGGAAAAAAATTAAGTACAATTGTTTAGTTTTGATTCTGGAGGGGTGACGGTGGAGGCTCGGGAAAGTGCTATCAACTCTGCCTTACTCCGTGGACTATCTGATGCAGTCTCTAGCTGGTGAAGATATTGCTTTTCTCTTGAAGGTTGCCCGCCTTTGCAGGGGAGTGGCACCCTGTTATTTATAATAGGATAGATTTTGAGCAGCATGGTCAGCTTACGGCCACGTGGCTGATTAGCGCGTAAAGACCCGCTCTCGGGCTGCCATCTGTCGGTTTGTTGGGATTTTGTTGCATCATATCTGGGTGGTTAAGAAATCGGTCAGATTGCCACGTGTCCCGTTGCGGATGGTGTTCTCAATCTTTGATCTTGTGGGGTCGCATGAGACTCATGCGGCTCGGATCACAGTCATATGGAGTCTGGAAACTTTGGGGCCGTATAAGCTGGGCCGCATGAGGTTCATGCGGCTTGGATGACGCTCTTTTGGCCGTATAGAGGCGTACGAACCCTGCTTTTGGGTGACGTCTCACGTCTTATCTCTTTTGTCAAAGTGTCAGAACTGTCATATTTTGCCAGTACTTGTCAGCTTTATCAGTCGAACTGCTCCTCCTTGGTCGCATATTTTCCTTCTACAGCTGTTCGTCGATGGGCCGCATATATCTTTGAACAGTCATGCGGCTTTCCTTCATGAAGACCTGTTTGGTCCAATGTACCTATGCAGCAATTTGTAATCCGTATGGACTCCATATTTTTCATATTTCTACAAGACCCCCTTCAAAGTTTCCAAATTGCAAATTTGGAATACTTTGAATAAGAAGCATGAAAAATATGCCAAGCTGTAGGGAGTCTTCAAGTTGCAGAGAGTGGCTTCCGAACTTCAAAGAGATCTTGAGGATCCTGTGTCGCATAACAAATCTTGAGTCGCAGGGACGCTTTGAGCCACAGAGAGTCTGCCAGCTGTCACTGCTGCATTTAATGCTCTTGTTTCGATTTCGGATTTGGTTTCTCTTTTTTTGAGATAAAGCTGACGGTTACTAGGGATAAAATCCCCAAGCATCATCATTATCTTTAATGATCTCGAGAATCGAAGCGACACCCTCTCTGGAATCTCTATAAATATGAGTGATTTTGAAGAGGAGATTTTCTCTTTCTACTTCCTTCTCTTTCATCTTTGTTTTTCTGTCTTCAATGGCTCCCAAAGCTTTTATGTCGACTGCAGCCAAAGGGAAGGGGCTTGCTTCTCCATCGAGGGTGACGGACTCCTCTTCCACTCCCTCGGACGTGCACCCACCCATCAAAGGTAAGGACAGTGGGAAGATGATGGCTATGTCGTGCTATATCATTTTCTGTACAATAAACTTTGGTCGATGCATGCCCTATATCAAACCACATGTGTTTTGTATGATAGGGCTGAGTTGCATAAGTGCTGCATAAATGACTCAGGATTGATCTTCATCAATGCTGTATGTTTTTGCCGCATAAGTGTCTCCTGACTGAGCCGTATGGGTGTTTCATATCTCACGCCGCAGGAGTGCTTCAAGTCCAAGCCGCCTCAGTGCCTTGTTGCATAAATACTTTGTAACTGGGCTGCATAAGTGTCTCATGACTGAGTCGCATGAGCACCCTTTCTATTTTGGGCGGCCTAAGTATCCCCCGACTGTGCCGCATAAGCATGCGGCCTAACCGCATGCGTCTCATGCCGTAGAAGTATTTGTTTTTTGCTAGATCGGATGGACTTCTAACTTTTATTTCTTCTCTGTCATTTGCAGTAGACTTGCCTTTAGCTCCCTCGGGGGAACTCTTGACATTGGGTGTGAGGCTTGACCAAATAGTCGATCATGTGTCGACTCAGATTACCTGAAATCAGCCTGAAGACAGGTTAAGGGAGATTAGAAACCAGTTGTTCTTTTACTTACTCAGTATGATGAATTCCGGGAAGCTAGGGGGCCTTCATCTGAAGCCCTCCTTCTTGTTCGGGGATGCTATAGTTGTCTCAAATCCTCGCGCCTTAGAGCTTTTTGAGAACTGGGATTTTCTTTCCAATGAGCTATCGATCCATCTTCCTCAGATGGAACGCCACTTCTCTCTGTCAAGTTTCAACATGGTGCCTATCGAAAGGTGTCACGCCCCAGAACCAGAATACTTGAGAGCGGGGGCGAACATAGCCAGCTATGTATATTGAAATGAAGTCCATCTCGTTATACGGTCACGGCTGTCTAGATATGAGGGTTTACTACAAGCCAACAGTCTCTTAAGGTCAAGCCTACTGTCTCAATCTCAAGCAAGTAATACAATTACAAGATGTTTGATCACCAAATATACAATAAAAGGCGTCCCAAATATTACATATCAGCTGATCATGAAGCTAGTCGCATAAAATACAAGGACTGGCAAGAGTTAAGTCATACATGATCAACCCTAGGATTTATTAATCATGTTTACAGCCCGTAGGCAGACAGTAAGTAAATGTGCATCGAGCTAACAGGTGCTCGTCGGCTAAACGCCTTAAAAGAATAATTTTACAATAGAGTGAGCGAAACAAATAGAAAACCCACTCGTAGCCCGGGTACCTTCTAGTCGCCACCATCGGGCTGGAGGTTCGGTAGATCCTTGAGAGCTGCAACAAAATCTGGCCACACAAAACCAGCTGGATCAAACCCCAGAAAGAGCAAGTGCCACAAAGGAGGCCACGAAATAAGAACAAAACCAGCATATCAGAACATAAGAAATTGGAAGGAAAGTACAGGTAAAAAAGTACAGCAAGACAATAAACGACTAGGGACATGAGATTACTCCGGGAGCCAGATTACAACCCGTAAACCAAACAAGGACCGGGGTTGTAATCCTTCGCCTGAATAGCGCGTGTCCCTATCCATTTATCGTTTAAGATAAATGAAATAATCATGTACAGGGTACCAGGTATAGGGACTTAGACGAGACTTAGACCAGGCTGGACAACATCCCTTGACAAGCGGCCAAGCAATTACTACGGCTTACTACTTTAACTAACTAGGGTTATCACACGCCTAATTACTAACAAGATGCAAGTGAGAATTTCCCAGTCCCAGGCCCTGCAGACCATCCAGTTATCCTTCCGCGGGTTGAGAGTATGGGTGGGTACATCGCCTCGGAGACAATATACCCTTAGGTGACTTAGAGGGTGCAACACATGACAGTATGTTGGAAATGTGCTCTACTCGTCGGCAAGCTACAAGTCCAATTAAAGCGCCCAGATAACAAGACTGCCTGTGACTGGAAATTCTCCATGAACTATAGTTAGAACTAGTCATTAGCCTAATCCATGTTCAGTGCGAGTCCCTGACCGTGGGAAACCAGGGAGTCACGTCCTAGACATGATGCAAGACAAGACAAGTGGATTTCACAAGCAAGCAAGCAGGAACACCCACGGTGTCAGAGTTGGTTATACAAGTCAAGTTAGCCGTCGCAACAGCATCAAGTCAAGTCAAGTTACAAGTTACAAGTCAAGAGTGCGCCGCCACGGGCCGCTATCAAGTTATCAGGTTACAAGTCGAGAATGCACCCTATCGGGTCATTTTCCAGAAAATCAAAAAGTACTAGGATCATAAATTACAGAAATCACAAAAACCGTACTAGTCATAGCAAATACTGAAAATTGTGTCAGGTCATGTTGGGTCAAGGTAGTCGTGCTGTGTGGAACAAGATCTCAAAACCTAATCCACAAAAGAGAAGCCAAGTCCAAGAAATAAAACCAAATCATCATGGGCAAGTGGGTTACGCAGAGGGTGGATGGCGCAGGGGTCAAGTGCGCCGGGGGCAGATGGCGCAGGGGCCAAGTGCGCAAGGGATGGATGGCGGAGGGGTCAGGGGGTTGGATTGCGCAGGGTGTCAGCTGCGCAGGGTGCCAAGTGCGCAGGGTGCCAAGTGTGCAGGGGCACAGGGCGCAGGGGCACAGGGTGCAGGGTTAGGTGGCGCATGGAGTGGCTTGCGCTAGATCGGTTGGCGCAGGGGATCAAGTACGCAGGGGGAAGCAGGGGGAGCAGGGCCGATGGCTCAGAGGCCAAGTGCGTATGAGCCGATGGCGCAGGAGCGCATGCACAATTGGGCAACGGCCAGGCTGCACGGTCAGCGACCAGCGCTAAAGAGCGCGGCGTGGGGAATGCTGCACGGTTCAGTACTGCGTTAAAGAGCGCAGACTGAGGTCTTCTTCTCCGGGCCGAGAGGAAGCATTAAGAACACCAAAATTTCAAATCTTCATATCTTGGCCAAATCAAAACGAAATCAGGATTTTCAAAGTTATAACTTGCGTAAAATTGAATTCTCTTCCACATGGAAACATTAAAACAAGCAAAAAAATCAAAGTTTGATAGACCAAAACCAAAAATTTTCGAAAATGGTTAAAACCTAAATCTAGAAAAATGGAAGCTCCAAATCCAAAAATGTCAAGTTCTAATGTTGATCTCCATGTCCTAATCTAGCTAATGGACAAATAAAATATGGTGCTTATTTGTGGGCAAGATGCACTTGCCTATGGAGGTTGGTGGAGGAAGGAGGAGAAGAAGATGGAGAAGTAAATGAAAGAGTAAAGAGGAGAGAGAAATTTAGGTGTGGTTTTAATGAGGGTGGTTGTGGTGTGTTGAGGGTGAAACATAGGCTAAGGTGGTCCAATACATGCTAAACCAAACCAAACCAATCCTACTCCACAAAAAAACCAAGCCAAGTCAAAACCCATTTTACGAGAAAACCAAAAATCTGCAAGTCGAGCCAAAATACAATTACAGGCCAGAATCTGAGAAAATAAAATACAGGTCCAAGATACATGCAGGCTTAACCAAAATACGTGTTCTGAGATATGGGTGTTACAACTCTACCCACCTTAAAAGAATTTCGTCCTCAGAATTTAATTTAAGAGGCTAGAGAGACAAGGACAAGTCATACTTATTTATATGCAAGCTATACTAAGCAGTCAATCAAACAATCACGTATGCAAGAAAGGGATGGAAAGCATAAGGCATAAGGAGACATTATACCTTACGAGTCAAACAAGTAGGGATATCGCGATCGGATGTCGTCCTCACGCTTCCACGTTGACTCACCTAGAGAGTGATGACCCCAGCAACATGGACTAAACTAATAGTCTTGTTCTTGAGTATCTTCTCTCTCCGGTTCAATATAGATACGGGCTCTCCTTATACGAAAGGTTGGTACCAACAACCAGTTCCAAATGATCTAGGATATGGCTCGGGTCCGGGATGTACCATCGTAATTGGGATACATGGAATACATCATACACCTCACTTAGCGACGGCGGAAGAGCAAGACGATAGGATACATCTCCTACTCGCTCCAGGATATCGAACGGCCCTATATACCTAGGACTAAGCTTTTCTCGCATGCCAAAACGAATAACGCCACGGTTAGACGAGATCCTAAGGAATATATGGTCGTCGATAGCAAACTCTAAGGGACGTCGATGGGCATCGGCCCAATGTCGCTGGCGGTCTTGGGCAACTTGAAGATGATCCCTGACTCTTCTGACTACTTCAACTGTCTGGGCAATTATTTCTGGACCGAGCATCTGCCTCTCTCCAACATCGTCCTATGCTAGCGAAGATCTGCACTTTCTACCATACATAGCCTCGAATGGTGCCATCTGGATACTGGCCTGGAAGCTATTGTTGTACGAGAACTCCACCAGGTGCAGGTGATCTTCCCACGAACTACCGAAGTCAAGTGTACAAGATCTCAACATGTCTTCAAGGGTCTGGATTGTGCGCTCTGACTGGCCATCTGTCTGCGGATGATATGTTGAACTGAACTGAAGGTGAGTTCCCAAACTCTCTTGCAGGCTACGCCAAAAGTGTGACATAAACCTTGAATCTCGGTCCGAGGTGATACTGACGGGCACACCGTAAAGCCTGACAATCTGCCTGAGGTACATCTCTGCCAACTGAGCCGTTGACTGCCCAACTCTGAATGAAAGAAAATGAGCCACCTTCGTGAGCCGGTCAACTATAATCTAAATAGCATCTCGACCAGCTGGGGATCTAGGCAATCCAGTCACAAAATCTATGGTCACATGCTCTCACTTCCATTCTGGAATCGGCAAGGGCTGAAGAAGTCCAGCGGGCCTCTGATGTTCAGCTTTAACCTGCTGGCAAACCAAACACCGAGAGACAAATCGGGCTATCTCCCTCTTCATGCCATTCCACCAGAAATACTGACGAATATCACGGTACATCTTCGTACCTCCAGGATGAATAGAATACTGTGAACTGTGAGCTTCTGCCATAACTTCCTGTCTGATATCTCCCCTGGGTACACAAAGATGAGTGCCATGTCAAAATGTACCATCTTCATGAATGCACAACTCTGGTCTTCTTCCTGCCCATACTCTGCTCTTAGTCGCTGAATCTTGGAATCTACAGATTGTGCCATCCGGATTCTCTCAACTATGCTGGACTGAACCTGTAGACTGGCCATCAATGCCACGCTGGTAGGAAGAACCACTTCAATTCCCATCTTCTGAAAATCTGCCAATAACTCTGGTTGCGTCGTCAGGAAATAAACTTCGGCTCTCCGGCTCAACGCATCTGCTACAACGTTGGCCTTTCCTGGGTGATATTGCAAATCTACATCGTAGTCTACCAATAGCTCAAGCCATCTTCTCTGTCGCATATTAAGGTCCTTCTTGGTAAAAACATACTTCAGGCTCTTGTGATCATTAAATATCTCTACTCTATCTCCGTACAAGTAGTGCCTCCACAACTTAAGTGCAAACACCACTGCTGCCAGCTCCAAGTCGTGGGTCGGGTAATTTTTCTCATGATCACGAAGTTAACGTGCATAAGATATTACCGTCCCATGCTGCATCAAGACACACCCCAATCCTCTGCCTGAAGCGTCGCAATAAACTGTGAATCCTCCAGTCCCATTAGGAAGTATGAGAATGGGAGCCGTTATTAAACCTCGCTTCAACTTCTCAAATGATTCCTGACACTCTGCTGTCCAAGCGAACTGCACATCCTTGCGGGTCAACTGGGTCATCGGCACCGAAATCCTTGCAAAATCTAAAACGAATCGTCGGTAGTAGCCGGCTAATCCAAGGAAGCTGCGAACTTCTGCCACTGAGCTGGGTACTGGCCATGACTCGATAGCCACAATCTTCTGGGGATCCACTTCCACTCCACCCCGAGTAATGATGTGACCCAAGTACGAAATGCGATTGAGCCAGAACTCGTATTTACTGAACTTGGCGTACAACTGATGCTCTCTAAGTGTCTGAAGGACGATTCTGAGATGCTGCTCATGCTCTGCTTCGCTCTTGCTCTAGACCAGGATATCATCTAGGAATACGATCACGAATTGATCCAAGTAAGGCATAAAAGTACGATTCATGAGGTCCATGAATACGGCTGGCACATTGGTCGCTCCAAAGGGCATAACAAGGAACTCCCAATGCCCATACCTAGATCGGAAAGCTGTCTTCGGGATGTCCTGCTCTCTGACTCTGATCTGGTGGTATCCTGATCGCAAGTCTATCTTCGAAAACACTGAAGCCCCTCTGAGTTGATCAAACAAGTTATCTATCCTCCGGAGAGGGTATCTGTTCTTGATTGTCACCGAGTTCAAGGTACGATAATCTATACATAACCTGGACGTACCATCCTTCTTTTTCACAAGAAGCATCGGGGCTCCCCAAGGCGATCCACTTGCACGAATGAATCCCTTGGTCCTGAGTTCTTCAATCATCTTGTACAAAATCTCTAGCTCTGAAGGCGCCATCCTGTAGATTTGCTCTGATACTGGTGCTGTTCTGGGGATTAAGTCTATAGTGAACTCGATCTCCCGTTCTGGCGGCATCCCTGGAAGTTCTTCTGGGAAGACATCTAGAAACTCTTCAACTATCATGGGTAACTGCTCTGCTGCTACTGCCATCCGCAACACTGGGGAAGATGGCTCCACTGCTCCTCTGGAAAATGAAAACTCTGGCTCGCCTGGAATGCTGAAAATAACCCTGCCAACATGGCAGTCTATCCTAGCATACTGGTTCCTCAACCAATCCATGCCTAAGACTACATCATAGTCTGCCATAGGGAATTCTATAAATCTAGCGGAGAACTCTCTACCGCTAACTACGATCCGACACGAGGAAAACACTCAATCTACTCCCACAAGACCATTACCAGTAAGTATATTAAGCCTCACTGCTAATGACTCGGGCTCCAATCCTATCTGTGTCACGAATCGTGCAGACATGAATGAATGCGATGCACCAGAATCAAATAATACCAATGCTGGAAAGGAGTTGACGAGAATAGTACCTGCCACTACCTCACCTGGTGCAACTTCTTCTTCCATAGCCATCATCATGGCCTGACCTCTAGCTGCGGTTCCCCTCTGCTGAAAACCTCTCTACCTGCTCTGTACTTGGGCTTGGGTGTACTGCAGCTGGTTCTGCTGATGAAACGCCTAGGCCTGAGGCAATAATGGCCCCGGGTACTGCTGCTACTGCACAGGTGCTGGTCCCCT
The DNA here is from genome assembly GCA_029216955.1 of Iris pallida. Taxonomy (NCBI): domain Eukaryota; kingdom Viridiplantae; phylum Streptophyta; class Magnoliopsida; order Asparagales; family Iridaceae; genus Iris; species Iris pallida. Next base: position 10,372 of record JANAVB010018645.1, read on the forward strand.
AACCGAGGGACTGGTTAGGTTGAAAGAGGAAGAACTACCCCTATTCGGGCAAGCTCCTATCTTGTGATCTGCCGCTCCACAAGCCAGGCACAATCCTTGTGCCCTACGACAATCTGCCACCACATGGCCTGGTTTCCCATAATGAGAACATTCCATCGCGGAAGTCTGCTTCTACTTCTGCTGCGAGTACGTCGGGGTTGAATATTGAACCGACGTCACTGAGGCCGCCCGCCTCGGAGTTCTAATAGTCAAACTCTTAGCTGTCGGGGCTGGAGCTGATTGGTGCATCTGTCTGAGGGACCGCTTCCTACCTCTGGTCCTATCCACAATCCTTTGGGAGGTGTACTCATGCCTCCTAGCTGCTCTCAATACTGCATCGAACGTCTGGTGCTCGAACTACTCGACTGCCAACAAGATCTCCAAATGCAGTCCCTGCTGGAACCGCTAGGCCCTATCAAACTCGGTTGCCACCAAGGTGGGGGCAAACCTACTGAGTCTAGAAAACTCAGATGCATAACTGTCGACCGTTCTGCCTCCTTGCTTCAAGTTGGTAAATCTCGTCTGTAGGTCGTACCGAGCTACAGCATCAAAATACTTCGTCTGGAATCTCTCTCTAAATACTGCCCAAGCAATGGATGCCATTAATCCCATGGCCTGCGCTACCCACCAACTGCGAGCTAAGTCTAGCAACTGCAGGCGTACCACGGCCACCTTCTCATTCTCAGGTGTTCTAGCTGCTTCCAGAATCACCTCAGTATCCTGAAGCCAAGCGTCCGCGGCAATCGCATCTTCACTACCGTCGAAGAATGGAGGGTTCAAGCGCTTGAAGTTGTTGGCCGTACTGTTCCCCGGATGACTGCCTCTGGTTAAAGCATCTGCCACTACTTGGTGCAAGGTGTCTCCTCTGCGATCTTGGGAAGCTATCAAGGTCCTGATGAGACCTACCAAAGTGCCATCATCTGGCTCGGCAGGCTGAACGGGCTGAACTGGGGGCTCTCCTACAGTAGGCACAACTCTGGAGGCTACTCCGGAGTGCTGGACTTAATCTTCTGGTTGCTGGTCCACATGAAGCGCTCCACCTTGCTAATTGGCGGGGTCGGGTACAGTACCGCTGAATAAGACGACACAGGAAAAATAATAAGAAAGGACCAGGACAGATCAACGATACAAGCATGTGATCAAGTCAAGATTCCAGAGATTCAGAGGATATGAACAGAGATCAAGGACAAGTACTGATTGAGACATCTATCGGTAAACCCTCACATTTCTTGAATGCCAAGACCTGCATGGGCCACCACTTAAACCATGTCATGCCCAGAACCAGAATACTGGAGAGCGGGGGCGAACATAGCCAGCTACGTATATTGAAATGAAGTCCATCTCGCTATACGGTCACGGCTGTCTAGATATGAGGGTTTACTACAAGCCAACAGTCTCTTAAGGTCAAGCCTACTGTCTCAATCTCAAGCAAGTAATACAATTACAAGATGTTTGATCACCAAATATACAATAAAAGGCTTCCCAAATATTACATATCAGCTGATCATGAAGCTAGTCGCACAAAATGCAAGGACTAGCAAGAGTTAAGTCATACATGATCAACCATAGGATTTGTTAATCATGTTTACAGCCCGTAGGCAGACAGTAAGTAAATGTGCATCGAGCTAACAGGTGCTTGTCGGCTAAACGCCTCAAAAGAATAATTTTACAATAGAGTGAGCGAAACAAAAAAAAAACCCACTCGTAGCACGGGTTCCTTCTAGTCGCCACCATCGGGCTGGAGGTTCGGTAGATCCTCGGGAGCTACTCCAAAATCTGGCCACACAAAACCAGCTGGGTCAAACCCCATAAAGAGCAAGTGCCACAAAGGAGGCCACGAAATAAGAACAAAACCAGCATATCAGAACATAAGTAATTGAAAGGAAAGTACAGGTAATAAAAGTACAGCAAGACAATAAACGACTAGGGACATGAGACTACTCCGGGAGCCAGATTATAACCCGTAAACCAAACAAGGACCGGGGTTGTAATCCTTCGCATGAATAGTGCGTGTCCCTATCCATTTATCGTTTAAGATAAATGAAATAATCATGTACAGGGTACCAGGTATAGGGACTTAGACGAGACTTAGACCAGGCTGGACACCATCCATTCATAAGCGGCCAAGCAATTACTACGGCTTACTACTTTAACTAACTAGGGTTATCACAAGCCTAATTACTAACAAGATGCAAGTGAGAATTTTCCAGTCCCAAGCCCTGCAGACCATCCAGTTATCCTTCCGCGGGTTGAGAGGTGGGTGGGTACATCGCCTCGGAGATGATATACCCTTAGGTGACTTAGAGGGTGCAACACATGACATTGTGCTGAAAATGTGCTCTACTCGTCGGCAAGCTACAAGTCCAATTAAAGCGCCCAGATAACGAGACTGCCTGTGACTGGAAATTCTTCATGAACTATAGTTAGAACTAGTCATTAGCCTAATCCATGTTCAGTACGAGTCCCTGACCGTGGGAAACCAGGGAGTCACGTCCTAGACATGATGCAAGACAAGACAAATGGATTTTACAAGCAAGCAAGCAGGAACACCCACGGTGTCAGAGTTGGTTATACAAGTCAAGTTAGCCGTCGCTACAGCATCAAGTCAAGTCAAGTTACAACTTACAAGTCAAGAGTGCACCGCCACGGGCCGCTATTAAGTTATCAGGTTACAAGTCGAGAATGCACCCTATCGGGTCATTTTCCAGAAAATCAGAAAGTACTAGGATCATAAATTACAGAAATCACGAAAACCGTACTAGTCATAGCAAATATTGAAAATCGTGTCAGGTCATATTGGGTCAAGGTAGTTGTGCTGTGTGGAACAAGATCTCAAAACCTAATCCACAAAAGAGAAGCCAAGTCCAAGAAATAAAACCAAATCATCATGGGCAAGTAGGTATTGCGCAGAGGGTGGATGGCGCAGGGGTCAAGTGCGCCGGGGGCAGATGGCGCAGGGGCCAAGTGCGCAGGGGATGGATGGCGCAGGGGTCAGGGGGTTGGATTGTGCAGGGTGTCAGCTGCGCAGGGTGCCAAGTGCGCAGGGTACCAAGTGCGCAGGGTGCCAAGTGTGCAGGGTGCCAAGTGCGCAGGAGCACAGGGCGCAGGGTTGGGTGGCGCATGGAGTGGCTTGCGCTAGATCGGTTGGCGCAGGGGATCAAGTGCGCAGGGGGAAGCAGGGGGAGCAGGGCCGATGGCGCAGAGGCCAAGTGCGCATGAGCCGATGGCGCAGGGGCACGTGCGCAATCGGGCAACGGCCAGGCTGTACGGTCAGCGACCAGCGCTAAAGAGCGCGGTGCGAGGGAATGCTGCGCGGTTCAGAACTGCGCTAAAGAGCACAAACTGAGGTCTTCTTCTCCAGGCCGAGAGGAAGCATTAAGAACACCAAAATTTCAAATCTTCATATCTTGGCCAAATCAAAACGAAATCTAGATTTTCAAAGTTCTAACTTGCGTAAAATTGAATTCTCTTCCACATGGAAGCATCAAAACAAGCAAAAATCAAGGTTTGATAGATCAAAACCAAGAATTTCCGAAAATAGTTAAAACCTAGATCTAGAAAAATGGAAGCTCCAAATCCAAAAATGTCAAGTTCCAATGTTGATCTCCATGTCCTAATCTAGCTAATAGACAAATAAAATATGGTATATTTGTTGGCAAGATGCACTTGCCTATGGAGGTTGGTGGAGGAAGGAGGAAGAAGAGAGAGAAGTAAATAAAAGAGTAAAGAGGAGAGAGAAAAGTTAGGTGTGGTTTTAATGAGGATGGTAGTGGTGCGTTGAGGGTGAAGCATCGGCTAAGGTGGTCCAATGCATGCTAAACCAAACCAAACCAATCCTACTCCACAAAATAAAACCAAGCCAAGTCAAACCTATTTTACGAGAAAACCAAAATCTGCAAGTCGAGCCAGAATACAATTACAGGCCAGAATCTGAGAAAATAAAATACAGGTCCAAGATACATACAGGCTTAACCAAAATACGTGTTCTGAGATATGGGTGTTACAAAAGGTGAATGGCGAACCCCATTACTTCGGACCGGCAATCCGTCGTAGGCAACATCCATTATAATAGACGAGTATGGGAGGCGGTGGCGACCAAGGAATCGATCAGTTGTTCCGTCGTCGGGCTAGCCCCTGGTAGTTTTATAAACGATATGAGGCCCAATAATCGAATCACTGAGGCTGACACCTTCCTGAACCAAATTGCCCGTAAAGGATCATATCCCACGGGTAGACTATCGCTGCAGAATTAGATGAGTCGCTCCCTCCATGGGTCAACTTGACGCTCTGGATCCTGTCGACTTATGGGGATATTTTACAGCAGCTCGGCCTCTATTATGCCAAGGGGCACTTGCGATGGTCTCGCTGTGAATGCTAAGCTGTTCATAGCACTCCTTGAGATGTATAATTATCGTACGGGGACCTTTTACACACATGCTGGGGAGATGGGGCTCGCCCTTCATGAGATGCATGACATCTCCAAGTTGTCCTGAGGGGATAGTTTATGAGGAGTATACTCCCATGAATGAGGAGTTTGATGAATTAGAGGGACAATTTCCGGGTTCTTAGTCGTTTATCGGGAGGTGTTATCTCATCATAGCACTTGTCAATAAATGTCAAAGAAGAAGAATGAGAGTTTTGAGGGGACCCTTCCTCATACGAAGGCCTAGGTCAGTTACTTGTTTAACCTGGGTGCCTTGGACCGGGTTGTCCCTCGGAGTCCTCAGACCCACGCGGAAGTGGACGCTCAGGTGCAGAGCTCTAAGAGGACCAAAGCTTCTTGTGACAGATTTGGAAGTTAGTCCAATACATTCAGCTATTTCTATCAGGATACCCAACCCTTGTGCCATAAAGTCGTCTTTGTCTGATTTCTGACGATATGGCTGAGGATTTGTGTGGTCTCGGGAGGTGCCGGTTCGATTGAGAGAATCAGCCACAATCTAATCCTTCATGCTGTCAAGTTAGTTTTCAGAGGCAAGTTAGCTCTATTTCCAGCCACGGTGTGCAGCGTCCATCAGGATATTCGTCTCTTTGCGACCAGAATAATAGCTTGTGATGTTACAAATTTTTTTTACCGAATTGAGCTACCCTATCATTACCTGATGGGATGGCTGTTAATGCACTGCCCTTCTCTGATGCGAACCGGCCCTGAGGGGAACGCGACGATTCATGACGCATTTATTTATCAATATCATGATATGCCTTGGACCTGTTTGACCATGCCCGAATGCCATATTATGCTCGTACGGGTGGATAGCTATTCCTTCTTTGTGTCGGTCCCGCCTTTTACTGATGAGGAAATGAGGTATCTTCATCTTGATGGCAGTATCGCGTCCCAGGTTTTATCTGAAAGGATGTCCCGTTGGTTGCATTATATCCGTCCTGCGTATCTGGTGTACCGCAACAGTAATGTTGCCTTTTTGGAACCTTATTTGCCCAGCCGGTTTTCTAGACAATTCGGGTATTGTCAATTGTTTTTAGATAATTCAAGTCCTTCCTTAGGTTATGAGGGTGGCGTCCTAGATGGTATTCGGGCCTGGCATTATTACAGTACTGTCTGTACCCAGACCATCTTCTTTCTTCCAGATACTAGAGATTTAGTGCACATCTCGTATATGGCAGCCCTCTACCATGTCTCTATGAATGGGCCTCCCCACAATTTCGATGTGAGTACAAGTTTTATAACCGGTACTAGGCTGGCAAAAAAGCATGAGGGGTTCAAAAGAGGAACATGGCGGGGAGGATGAAGGCCGTTGTAATTTTTTATTCCGCTTCTACCGACACAGAAGATGAGGATGAGTACAACGATCTATTGCCTCTTGCGACTACTCTGGTGACGTGCATGCCTTCCCCTATGTCGAGTCCTTCGCCTAAACGAAGTAAGCGCGGTCCATCCATTGCTAACTGGCCTCGTTCTCAAAAGCGGATCGTGATTAAGACCCGAGGTTCTGATCATGCGGGAGAGGGCAGTGATACCGAATCCCTCCCTGAAGTAAGTTTCATTCCGGCCGACTACCATGCTACTTCAGGTATCTTATCTGATTGTTTCTCTCTCTTTCTTTCTTGCAGACTGTTGAAGGCATAAATCTTCTGGTGTCCGGGGCTGCATTCGAGACTTCTCCGGTTATGAATACTCTGGTCGAAGGGGGCACCAGTTTTTTCGAATCAAATATCGAGGATGTGGGGTCAAAATTGGTCGTAACCGACTCAGTTTTACCTTCCTTTGGATTGACCGGGACTGGAGTGACAAATGTAGGTGATTCAGTTGTTGCTGTTGAAGGGGATACTGGTGCAGTGGAAAGAATCATGACTATCCAGAGCGAGTTGCAGACTCCTCCGCCCTCCCCTGGTAAGCTATGTCATATTCTTACCGACGAGGAAGTTCGTTTGCTCCTTCTTCATATTCTTCGAGTCAAGTTGATGGTTGGTTGTTCTGGACCTATAGGCCTTGCCTCTCTGCTAACGATAGTGCATGTGACTGCGGTGGAGGGGATAGCGGACGACGTTGGGGCAGACCTCCTGCCGAAGAGAAGAAATAGATCTTACCTCCTCCAAATCGAAAAGAACCCGGCTGAGCCGAGTTCTGAGCCTCTTTCACCACCAAGGACAGAGATGGAGGTTCCTATACCAGTATCGGTGGGCCCAGGATTGTTTAAAGCTGCCACTTTCCCGGAGACTGAACTTGCCGTTCTGCCTAGTCTTCAGCTTCTTCGGGTTGTGGAAGAGGAGATCACAGCTGTGCGGGAGTCTCACTCTTGAAATTCGTTTCCCTTTTGACAGGATCATCAAGCTTCAGTGTGCCTATTTCCCAGACGCCTTCCACTTCCTTAGGTGATATCCCTTCGACACCATCCTCTTTGGAGAACTTGGACGAATCGTCAAGGGACATAGTCGAGAGCTTTTATCGTCACTTGAAACGGGGAGTCGAGACTGCTTTAAAGAAAGGAACGCCATTTACCGTGGCCCACCACTGCACTGAAGGGCAAATTGTTCTGCTAAAGATGCTTCTAGGAGGAGAAGAGGTGGCTGTCCTTTTGGCGTATAAGCTGGCAGAGGCTAATCAGTGCCTAATTCAGTTGCAGAAACTGCGACAAGCTGCTATGTCTGTAGTGGTGGAGCAGGAACGTGCTTTCCTTGTATCAGCCGTGGAAAAGGTGAAAACTATCCGAGAGACGACCAGGCCCTCCTTGGAGAAGGACCTCCAGGAGCTGTCTCTCAAGTATGCAAAGCTGAGCCGGGAGGGAGAGACTTTCTTTACTCGTGAGGAGACCATTACTCGAGCTATGGTCGAAACTAATGGGCAGCTCCTCCAGCTCCAGGCTAGGTTAACGTCTCTGGAGACCAAACTCCAAGTCACCCGTCAAGAGAGTGGAAAGATCTGGAAGGAGACTGATGAAGTCACCCGAGCCTCTACTGCTTTAGAGAGAGCACTGAAGAAACTGGAAGAAAATTGGCAGGCTCATGCGCATCTGGAGGACACCGAGAGGTTATCCCAGGAAGCTGAATGCCGAGTAAAATTGAGAATTGAGCGCTGAACAGCAAAGCTGGAGGACATCCTTAACAAGTTGTGTGTCGCTGATGAGTGTAGGTCCTAAAAAAATTAAGTGGCACACATCAACAAAGTCAAAAAATCAAAAATACAACTTTCAGATGATTTGCGCAGACAACAGATTGCGCACCATTTAGATTGCGCAGGATCGATTGCGCACACTCTCAACTGCGCAAGCTGACGTGACAAAAGTTATCATTATCTGACACAATCAAATCTTCTGACAACTGACATCGCAGAGATCGAGGCGGCCGTTTATTTAATCGTGTAGCACGGTGCTCGAGGACAGCTGGCAGCGCAATCCAGGTTGGCACAATCCGAGTTGGCGCAGTTCATTTCCTGCACAAATCAAGTTGGCGCAATCCAAAGTCTGCGTACTTCAATGTGCGCATTCTACCAGTACAAATGATAAGTACACGTGGCATTCATGCCATCAATTGCTCATTTCGTAGCAATTGCCTCTGCATGATCATGCACATTTCAATCAAATGATGCCATGTGTCCAAGACAGTTAACCCATGATCCAGCAACTGCCTGAGCAGTCCATTGCTGCGCAATCCATCATGCGCAGTCCAGAATAACTAAAAGTTAGTTATTTCTCAGAACTCTATAAATAGAGTTTCAAGTCTCCATTCAAGGGGATCACGAATCAATAATCAAAGATCAGAGAGTTCAGGAGTTCTTGCCCAAGTGCTGCTGCATTCTTTCGAGGCTTTTGCCTTCAACTTCCGAGGCTTTTTGCCTTCAATTCCAGAGTTGTCTTCAACTTCAGAGGCTTCGTCTTCAGAGTTCACATCGTCCAAGGGATAAAGCAATCGTCATCTAGATTGGATTCCTAAAGTTGTACCATTCCCAGAATTCAAATTGTAATCTTTTACAAAGTTTGTATCAATAAAGTTCTTCAACTTTTATTTTTACAAACAAAATGGCGACTCTGCTGGGGAAGACTTTCTCCTCCGATGAGAAAGTGACAACTCAATGTGACGTAGCGTCTATCGGAAAGACGCAGAAGACACTGGTTGTGAAGATCAACCAGACAGCCTATGAGTCTATGATCAATTCCAAGACTTCTCCTCGCACTGTAAACACTACTGCCACAAGCAAAGTGCACACAGTGTGGGTCTCCAAGACTGCTGTGCAGTCTGCCAATAAGACTGCTGCGCAATCTGCCAACAAGACTGCTACGCAGTCTGCCAAGAAGCCTGATGCACAATCTGCTGCGAAGTCCAGAGTTTCTGCCACTAAGCCTACTGCACAATCTGTCTCTGCCACTGCTGCGCAATCTGCCATTTCCAGTACACAGAAGACTTCATATGCTGCAATGGCTAAATATAAAACTCCTATGCCCCTGGCACAATTGGCTGCCAATATTCCTGCACAAACTAACACTCCATCAACCAGAGTACAACCTAAGCATTCTGTGGCAAGAACTCCTGATGCGCAAACCACAGTCTCTGTGGCCAGAACTAATGTGCCATCCTTTCATGCGCAAAGCATTCCTGCGCAATCTAAGAGTGACAGCCTTTTGGCTAAACTCTCTTCTTCTCATAACAAAGGAAGAGATTCTGCTCCCCTTCCCAAACACACTATTGCTCCTGCGCAATCCACTGGAGGTAGTCCTTTGGCTATTCCTCTTTCTCTTCAAAACAAAGGGAAAGGCCCGTTGGTCTTTTCTCAAGCTTCCTTGTCCCATGACTTGGAAGACAACAGAAGGAAATGCTCTTTAGCTAACCCTTCTCTTCAAAACAAAGGAAAAGGTCCTTTGATCTTTTCTCGATCTTTTTCAGTTTCTACTGAAGAAGATCAATATGAACGTGCCTCGGCACCAATCAGTACTAGAACTCTTTCAAACAAAGATTTTTCTTTCCTTCATAACAAGAGGACTTGTACTGACCAAAGAGGTATTCTTTCTACCCCGATAGCAGAATTCCAGGATCTTCCGACTCTCAAAATTTCCCGTTCCAGACAAGGAAAACTGCTGGTGTCTCAGACAGAAACCCCTGGGGGTGAATTTGCTGATCTCAGAACTTATCTCAACAGACCCACTTCGGTGAAACGCAAACAGCCAATGCCGAAGATCAAACATCATCAAAAACAAACTTCCAGGGCCAAAGATCCTGATACTTATGCCAATGAAGTGAGCACTTCCCTGTATACTCAAGGGACTAAACATTTGAAGAATCGGAATCATGTTTCGAACATTATCAAAGAACAAATCCCTCAGAGTTTTCCTCATCCTGCTGCTGTTCCCGATCTCTGAGAACATCTCAGACAAAAGCGGGATATTATCTCAACACCTCCAGTTCAACCATCTGATCATCATTGTAATCATAAAGTCATCATCCAATGTTGTTGTCAAACAACAAAATGATCTGTCTTCGATCGTTTGGCTTTTGCTAAATCTGAACCTATGTCAGAGGAAGACGAAGTCTTATATGCTTCCGTTAACATGACTTCCAGAGATACTGGGGGTAGAAGATGTTCTAAGCACGACAAACCCCGTAAGCCAAGCCAACGATATTTAGAATTACTCCAAGAATCCTCTGAAGGAGTGTTTCGACATACCCGTTCTCGAAGCCGAAATACAATCGGTCAAAAGAATCTTCCTCAAGATCCTTCGGGTTATCGTCCTACTTCTCATTCAGAAGACGACTCTTTCTCCGACTATGATGCATATAGCGACTATGATGCATATAGCGAAAGCTCTGAACAGACGGTATCTTCTACTGTACCAAGAGAAGTGACAGCTTATGTTGTCACTGATGATCCAGATGCCTCAACATTTACAAATCAAGAACAGCGAATCGCTGCACTTGAAGACAAGCTAAAAACCATGGCTGAAATGGTTGCTAATATGCATTCTATCATTGTGGCACAACATGCTACACCACCTACCGTACTACCTGCAAATCCTAAAATCATAGCATCATCGGTGCCTGTCAATGCTGGATTCGGTGTAGCACCTACTCAAATACCTCCTGTACAAGTTCAAACTACACCGAGTCAATCAGGAGCTGGGGGTAGTGCTTACAATGCTGTTCCTCCTACTACTACTCTAACTCAACCTGCTCCTTCTTCATCATCTGAAGATGCCAATGAAGCTGTCAAACTCTTGCGAACCCAGTTCGAAGCCTTTAAAGAGAAAGACAACTTGCAAAGATTGGGAATCAAGCAGCCCTATCCAGTTGAAAGAAAGGAAGTCCCGTTCCTACCGAAATACAAAATCCCAACAATCTTTTTGTTCGATGGCAGTACTTCCCCTAGTCAATTCATCAATCATTTTGAGGTAATGACTGTTCAACTTCAGCCAAATGACGCTCTTCTTAGCAGAGTATTCGTCGGTTGTTTAGCCGACGTAGCATATGACTGGTACAGAAGTTTGCCCGATGGTTGTATCACTTCCTTCTCAGGTCTAATTTTTTTTTCTTAGAACGGTTCTATGAAGGATTTAACGACATGACTATGTCGGCTCTCAACAAAATCAAACAGAAACACAATGAAACTGTTGAGAGCTTTATCGAACGTTTCCGCCGTAAAGCCTTGAAAATGCCTTCCGGGACTCCGGCTGCTGTCACTATTGATACTTGTAAGACAAATCTATTGCCTATTATCAGTATGTGGACGGGGTCTACCCAATTCCAAGACTGGCCTTCTTTCATTGTCAACGCCAAAGCTGCAGAAGTAAGTGCCGAGAAGTTCAAACAATTGGGGGTACAAATGTCTAACCCTGATCGGGATGAACACCAGACACCCGCCAGAACAACCACAAAGCAAAAAAGACTTTGAACATCAATCTGAACAAGAATAACGAGTCTTTAGCTGTCAATGTAGCTCCGCCTACTTCCACTCCGACTCCTTCAGCACCTCCACCAAGGGAACCTCGTCCAAAAGTAGAATATTCTTTCGATGAAAATGACACTACAAGCATCTTTGAATGTTTACTCAAAAGCAACAAGATTCAGCTCCCAGATCCAAAAAATCCTGATGAAGTCGGTAAGACAAATCATCCTAAATATTTTGTTTATCACAGGTTTATTGGACATCCTACTCGAGCATGTTACGTGCTCAAGGGCAAAATTCAGGAGCTCGTCAATGCTGGTGTAGTCACTTTGTAGCAAGATGAGAAGACTGTTACTGCAAACATGGTTTCGGTCCAATTTGGTGACTTACCTCCGCAGATGGTACAGCACGGTATCATTCCAATTCTTAAAGCTACCCTTGAGATTGAGAATCTTCCGCCTCCACCAAATGAAGGTCTTGTCTCCTTGTCTCTTGACAACGACGAAGTTATCTCGGTCCATCCAGATCTTGTTTCTGAATTTGAAGTCTCTTCTTCTTCTAAGAAGAAAGACCGCTCCAAAAGCAAGGTAAAGACCTGCAATATGGTGTCTTTTGAACCCATCGTTGATGAAGAAAGCCTGCTAGGCACCAGATCAGGGAAAGCTTATTTGAAGGAGTATCCTGATACTCAAGAGAATCCTGCCTCTTCTTCTGAACCTGTTCCAGTACAATCTACTTCCTCTGAAGAGATTCCTTCCTCATCCTCAACAGTTGTAGTGCCTATTCCTCCCAAGCCGGTGGTTGCTGACAAAGGCAAACAACAAGTCCGCTTTGATAATCCCCTGAAGAAATTATCTCCTACATAACTTGAAAAGCCATACAATTTTGATATATTGGCTTAACTAGCCAATACACCGGCTAGATTATCAATCTTCGAGCTCTTGCGTCTTTCTAAAGAGACTCGAGAAACTCTAAGTGAAGCCCTGATGCAGGCTGAAACTTGCCTAACTCTCCTCAAGAAACCGGAAGCATAGCCAGTTTCTTGCCACCATTATCACAGTGTCCTGGAGTTGATTCCAAACATCACTTTCACTCAGGATGATATGCTGTTGGAGGATAAAAGACAGAATCGTCCTCTCTATTATACAGGATATGTCGACTCGACGAAAGTCGATCGTATCCTGATAGATCCAGGGTCTGCACTCAGTATCATGCCAAAGACAATGCTCGACGCATTAAAGATACCAGTGCATAGTCTTTCAACACAATCACCACTATCTTAGGATTCAACCAAGGAAGGAGTGAACCGTTGGGTAAGATTCGCCTGAAACTCCAAATAGGCAATCTTCGTACAAAAGTGACCTTCTATATTATCGACAATCATGGTTGTTCTTACAACGCTCTCTTGGGAAGACCTATCCTCCATGAACATAACATTGTTCCATCAACTTTGCATCAATGCTTCAAATATGTTGATGACAAAGGACAAGTTCACAAAGAAGTTGCGGACCTTTATCCTTTCAAGGGTGTCGAAGCATACTGTAATGACGCTCGTATGTACAAGGAGGAATTTATGAAGGTGGTATTGGCAATGGATACTGAAGAAGATCAAAAAACATTGCCCAATGACACTCTCATTATACCTGTTAAAGGGCGTGTTTCCCACCCTCAGTCTTCTAAACTACTGGCTATTCACTTGCCAGTTCAACGGCAGTCTACTGATGACGATCAGGATAAAAGGGAGCTCACCACTTCTGAGCCACTTGTTATCGATTTACGTCGTAATAAGGACAAAAAGCAGCTCACTTCTTCTGAGCATCTTGTTGTCGATTTAACTCACAACAAGGAAAAAAGGGAGCTCACCTCTTCTGAGCCACTTGTTATTGACCTTCGTCGTAATAAGTCTCTTCCACGTTCTTCTTCTCCCCCTCTTGTAATCAATCTGACCAAGCCTGCTAAGGCTAAAGGTCCTGCTGTAAATACTGATGTACATATCAATAAAAAAGTATCTACTTTCCAGTATATTGATGTTATTTATCATACTAAATGCTATTTGGATATGTTAGATAGCTTCAAATCATTTACAATGGGAGTGGTGCAATCTCTTCAAACAGAAGTTTTATGTGAACACCCAAAAGATTCATATCGTATTATTCCCGCTCGCAAAAAAGGTGAACGTCCAATACTTTTTAGTAAAAGACCGGAACAAAAATTCAGCTATATGGATGATAACAAAGTTAACGACACGGGACATCTTCAATTCCGTCGTTACAGTCAACAATCAAAAGATATCGTCCGAAAGATGGGTTACGACTTTAAAAGCGGCCTTAATTATGGTAAAGGCAGAAGGACTCCTCTCCGTACCGCTGTGCCATAAGGAAAGTCAGAAATGTATTACAGCAGGACCAAAAGAGGTCTTGGATATACTTCTCCTCCGATGTTATCCCCAACAGTTTCTGACTCTGATAGTGAGAAACGTTCTAACTCTTCTGATTCCAGGTCATGGGATTCTGATACCAGCGTTGGTGAAGTCCATCGTGTAATCGTATCTTCTAATATGGTCTCCGCTGAACTTCCGGAAGGATATGATGAGGACATTCAAGAAAGTTCTGAAACTGATCCTTAGGCTCAACAGATGGATAATCAATGGGTACTCCAATTTGAACAAAGAGAACCTCCTACTGAAGATCAACTAATTCAAGTTGATGTAGGAGAAAGCGAGTCGCCTCGTCCAATCTTTATTAGCAAGAATCTTTCGGAAGCAGATAAGCAAGAGTTGATTCTTCTCATTAAAGAATACATTGACGTCTTTGCTTGGAGTTATGAAGACATGCCAGGTTTATATCCTAAAATTGCTACTCACAAATTGAACATTCTGTCTAATGCTAAACCAGTCAAACAGCAACAACGGCGATTCAAACCTGAAATGATGGACGCGATCGATGATAAAGTCAAGAAGCTTATCGCTTGTGGCTTTATTCGAGAAGAACAATATCCTGATTGGGTAGCCAACATTGTTCCAGTCCTAAAGCAAATCGGCAAAGTTCGAGTCTGCATCGATTTTCGGGATCTTAATGAAGCATGTCCGAAAGATGAATTTTCTTTCCCTATCATGGACGTAATGATTGACAATACTTGTGGGTTCGAGCGAATATCCTTTATGGATTGGTTCTCTGGATATAATCAGATCAAGATGAATCCCGAAGATGAAAAATATACATCTTTCCGTACTCTTCGGGGAGTCTATTGCTACACGGTGATGCCATTTGGTCTCAAGAACGCTGGTGCAACTTACCAACGGGCCATGAGTACCATTTTCAGAGAACATCTTCGTAAAACAGTCGAATGTTATGTTGATGATATAGCTGTTAAAAGTCGTCTAAAAGAAGATCATATCCAAGATTTGAGAACAATCTTCAATCTCATGCGTCTACATCAGCTCAAGATGAATCCCACTAAGTCATTCTTGGGTGTCTCTAGTGGTAAGTTTCTCGGCTTCGTCATTACCTCTAAGGGTATACACGTGGATCCCGAGAAGATCAAAGCCATTCAAGAGATGCGTCCTCCACGCAACCTAAAAGAGCTACGAGGATCCCAAGGCCGACTTGCGTACATCATGTAAAGCCCCTAAATTTCTACTGATTTTTATTTTATTTTGGTACTGATTTAAAAATATTTTTGTACGTCGCGTGGTCGTAATTTACGTCGCGCACGAAATTTTATTTTTGGTAATTACTCGACGCGTGCGAATGTGTCGAGGTACATATGTTAGAAAAATAATATAAATTTTATAAATATCTTTATTTTGTATAAAAATGTTATTTTATTCATCGTTTACAAATAAATGGTGATTTGGAAATTTTGGTTTAATACTTGCGAAATGTAAAATTTGTTTATTAATTTTGTTATTTACAAAAGCAAGTTTATGATTTAATATTTATGTATTTATAGTGATTTTCGAAATTAATTATTTCCCTATTTATTTAACTATGAAAATAATATTTAAGATCTTGTTTTATTTAATATTTGATTAAATATGGTAAATTAAATTGCAAAGGATTTATTGACTTTATTTAAAAATAGTTTAAATGAAGAGTAGTATTTTCTAGATTTGATTTGTATTGGATGGAGTTATTTTAAATCAGTTTAAATAAAAAGGTGATTTATCTAATTGGAATTTAAACAATTCCAATCCCTATCCAACTGGGAATTCCCACCTCCTATAAAAGGAGAGGTACTCCTCCAGCAAATTTTCCATCACAGGTGCATCGTGTCTGTGCCTCATCTACTCCACCATAATTCTCAATTACAAATACAATATTCCTCCGTGTCCGACAATCCCGGACACACCAGCCCCGTGTCTCGCAGGACACAACATCGGTCTTCTTCCCCGTTGTTCTACCATCACAAATTCTGCCACGACCACAACAACCCCTGTCCTCCCCGTTCTTTCCGTCAACCCGTCACCGACACCACCCCGGTTCTCCGACCATCGGCCAAATCGTTCCCCGTCACCCCCATCGACAGAAGTAAGAAAAGGAGAAGGGAAAGAATCCTCACCGAGCCGAGCAGGAACTCCCCCTTTCCGACGCTGCGCCCCGTCGCGAACGGCCGCCCCGTCACGAAAACCCCGGCTTCTCCACCTCCACCTCCAGCGCCCAAACCTGCCGCCTCTTTTCCTCCTCCGACCGCCAAAACGCCGGACCTCCGCTCGAGTGACCACGTCGGCCGAACCCGCACCGTCGCCAACCCCGGCCCTCCTCTCCAGACCGCCTCCCGCAGCCGTACAGGCGGTCGCCTCCGCCAGTCACCAGATCCACCGGCGCTCTCCGCCACTTCATCCGCCTCCAGGCGCACGACCAGCCCCGGCAACCGCATCCGCCCTCCGGCTCCCCACACTCCTTCCGCCGACGCCTTCCCGGGCGCGCTGCCGCGCAGGACCAGGCGCACCGACGCCGCTCCAGCACTGGAACGAGCCCCCGACGCCGCCTCGATTTTCGCCGTCAACCGTGCTCATCCGCCGGGAGAACCTCTCGCGCAACCGCGCGCTGCCACCGCCTCTCTTTCTCCTCTGGCCGCCCAGGCGTCGAGCTCCACCCGCGCCGACCGCTGGCCGGAACCGCCTAGGTAAACCCATTTCTCTCTCTCTCTCTCTCTCTCTCTATCTCCTGTAACTGATCGAAATTTGGGGGGGAGTAGTGTTTAATGGTTTTAGGTTATAGGTATTATTAACTAATAGTAGTATTATCTAGTGTATTATATATTACCACTGTTAGTAAGTTATACCACTGCTATTATTATTATTATTATCATTAATATTATTATTACTATTATGGTTTTATTGTTATTATTAGTATTATTATTTTCAGTTTTATTAGAAATAATATTTTTTTTATATGTGGTATGGGTATGATTATTAATATTATTTAAAAGACTTGTAGTATAATTGCAGTATCGATAACTATATTATTTTAGAAATTCTAGAAATATATTTTGTCAATATTATTATTAATAATTACATTATTTGATGCTAGTCCTAAACCATTTTGCCTTCAAACATTTTTCAAAAATTATTTTTATAAGTAAACAGGGTTTTCAAAATTATAGATGATTTCGAGTATTTCAATAATTATCTTACTAATAAATTACGTGTTATCTTCCTAGAAATCCTATTTTGGTAAACTTATAGTTTTAGCCTAAATTAATTTTTTCGCATTTTCAAATATTTGTCAAAAATTATTTTTACTAATAAACATGGTTTTCAAGTATTATACGTAACCTTTCTAAGAAATAATATAAGTATTCTCTACACAAATTCCCTCAAATATCTTGATTTCGACTGATCATATTTTCTATTCCCACGCGACTTTGGACCTCTGCACCATGACTATGGCTAGTGGACCAAGCTGGACTTGTCAGATTATCGCACACCAGGCGTAACAACAGGCAAGATACCTTGCCATTATACTGTTTATATTCAGTCTGCATTTTTATTACGTATCACTGTTCATTTATTTTTAGTTCTTGATTATTGCCTGCTCAGTGATATTAGTAGTATCTTGTTATTTACCTTTGATTGCACATGGACCTAGAGTTAAAGGACTACCATTAGCTTAGTGCATTGCATAAAACTTTGACACAGTTATACCACGAGGATGTGTGAGATGAGTATCATATAGAGGTTCTTGTGTGTGGGCTGATCCCCCATGCGCATGCGATAGGGCTAACTGCTAATAGAGGCATGTTAGGAGACTTAGCAGTTAGTAGAGGTACATGGTCGTGGATGCGACTTGACAGGTACATTGGGTGGGGAGAACATTACCTGACGTATGGGCTTCTATGCACTTCCCTTATTACCTGTGCGCTCCGCCGGAGACGCAGGCTCCAGGTGCCCTCTGACGTTATCCAGAGCGTTATGGACGTAGCCCCTTGCATGGTGCCCTCTGACGCTTCCCGGGCTTTATGGACGTAGGCCCCTGGTGCCCTATATGGGAACTATGCCGATCCTATTTACAGCCAGGGCTCATGCGTCGAAGGATTGTTTCTCAAACTGCATGTTCACTTTAGTTCGGTTAGTTTACCTTATTTGTGTCGTGTCACTTTCTTTGATTGTGGCATGTTTTATATTCAGTATTTATATGGCATGTTGATGTATCTTGTTACGTCCCTCTGAGGACCTGGTTATCTCGCCAGGTGTGTGTTCCGTGATTTCTTGCAGGTGCTCTAGCTAAGGCCATTCCTTCCTTCGTGATGATTGCTCTTGGACTCGCCATTGCTCTCACTTGCTAAATTCTTTCATTGTATATTTTTCCATATTTAATTTGGTTGGTAGTGGACTTTGTCTCCGCCCAACTATTGTGTACATGATCAAATTTAAAGTTGATTTTATATCATTATCTATCTTGTGGATGAGATTTAGTACCTTGGTTACTGCATTTTACAGCTTATGTATATATACGAGGGTCCATATACTTCGTATGTATACAGCTGGCATGATTGCGTTCTAGTCCTACGTATTTTGGGACTGGGGCGTCACATATTTTTGTGGTGGCCCATACAGTTCGAGTTTGCCGTTTCGGTTACATGATTGTACCGAACGGACCTGCAATATAGGATTAGAATTTAGAATCTCATCCACCCATTTGACTTCCTTTCTTGACTTCAACTTCCGAACTCTCGTTCGACCCCCTTGATTTGCATCTTGTTTGACTCCTTCCACCGTAATTTCTTAGTTTCGTGTTTAGTAAGGTGACTACTCTAGTATATGCCCATAGGTTAAACACATGGCTAGATGGATTGCCATTGGCAATTAATATGCAACGGAGTTTTATTTGAGTTATAAAGGAATTTATTTTTCTAGAAGGTATGATTTTAAGGATTAGCAAATTTTAAGTTGGGTAGTAGCATATTACCGCCTTTAAAGGATAGATTGAAATTTTGTTTGCTATTACAATACGGTATACACAAGAGGATAGCTAGATGGAGAACACAATTATGATTTATGATCTTTTGGAAGTTGCAAATTAGTTTATGATTTATTTAACCGATTTGAGAAGCATCTTGAAATTGTGACACACGATTTACGATTTGGTTCAAATTGGGATATGTTAAAGTTTATCTCGAATTTATTAAAGTGTTTTATTAAATCATAAGTTATGATTTTGTAACGACTAGCGAATATGAAGGGTTTATGATTACGGTTTATTAGAGAGCTTGATGTTTTAAATTGATTCTACGATTTATGAATTATAAGTATTAATGGTAAAAGTTTTGTTTGAAATATTTTGGAAGATATAAAATCGACTTGAAGGAAAAATTTAAATATTTAAAATTTGCTCATATGATCTATGATATATAAAGTTATTTAGATTCGAGTCTTGATTATGGATATTTAAATTTTGGTGAAAAAAAGGGGTTATTATTCGATTTGCAATACACAAGAGTTGTTTCGAGATTTATTAGAGAATTAATTTGTGATTAAAGTTGACAGTCTAAGATAATTAAAATTTCGGCGAAGGATCTTGGAAATTTTATTGAGAGGATTTCGAGGAACTTGAAATCTTAGATGAATTTATATATTGGTAGAAGACCAAGAAGCAAGTAAGGGTCACCCTAGTGAGATAGAAGTATTCCACATTAGATTGCCATGCCACCTATGACTATAATATTGCATATACACAAGTCATCGACTAAACCAATGAACATATCTTTGACTCACTCAACCTTCCCTCCAAGTTAGCTCTTTATTCGTGACCATCTAATTGTTGGAACTTAGAAATATTTAGAGTCGTTCCATTGACCATACCCTTATCTATAAGACTATTTCCTTTCTAGAAACTGTGTCACTAACTTATCTTAACTTGATCGACGAAATTTTCTAATTATCTTTACTTCGTGCCTTACCCTTTTATTCTTGTGCATTAATTAGTATCTTATGAAAATCCACTTCCTATTTTTGATCACTTGGCGTTCCCCATCGTGACTTTGATAATTGGAGCACAATACTAGACTTTTCCTTCCAACAAATTTCACATGCAAGACCTAGACGAGCTCACCTTCATGTAGGTATATCATGTCCCACTAAAACACGTCCCCTTGTACTCTATTTTTATGGTACGACTTTCGGGCCATAAAGACTCAACTATAACCTATACCATGGTACCGAAATACTTTTGACTATATATTTGGACTCGATCTCGACCCAAATTTTTGGCCCGATTACGATCTACTAAATCCGTTAAATGTTTAACCTTGTGTTTTATCTTGACTGCTTAACACTTGTCATTTTATTTTCTTTTATTATCTTGATTTACTTAGACCCATAACATCTTTAGCTCTCCAATATTGCAACCCTTACTCTTCCCCTTCTCATTAAATTGCTTTACTTATATATCGCTATGATTCCTCCATAGCGTATACAACCCCGTTCCTTGTTTGATCCCTTTATGCGAAATGACATTTGATCATGACAATCTTGGGTTAGTAGAGGTTAGATTGGAGAACCCCACAACATGGATGAATAATAAAGTGGTTAAGATAATTACGAGATTATGAGCTATAGGTGGGACATAAATGAAAATGTGCAATAAATCTGAATCAATGAAGTAAGGAATGATATATTATGTTTTTATGAAACACTCGGGGATAAATAGACTTCGCGACTTTCAAATTTGTTTTGAGGTAACTACATATCGAGTGAAATTTTTCTAAAGTATTAATGGTTTAAGAACCAAATAGGGATGCAAATTTTTGGATAAAGACAATGTTGACGATATTAGCTTTCAAGAATAACCAATTGTTGAAGAAAGAAATATTTGCATATTTGATTAAGTTCTAAAAAGATTATGAATAAGAAGTTAAGATGAGTTTTCATCAAAAAGGAGGAGATTGTTGAATTCAAATTTTCGAGAGAGACTAATAAACATTATAGAAATTTTTGTGATGATGGAAGATTGAGCTATAAAGGTATACTATTAGTTTACAAAGATTATCAAACATTAAGACGAACTTTTATTTTGTCATCTATGGATGCATGGTATATTGACCAATAAGATACGAATTTGCAGTAAAGAGAATTTCAATTTCTACTTGAGCCAAATTGGTTGAAGGTTTGAAATTTTTTTTAGAGGAAATTTTAACTTGGGAAGATATATATATATATATATATGTGAGCTAGTATAAGGGAGATTTTATGGATTCAAATTTGAGAACTACTTTATGACGAGATAGAGGAAGTGAGAATACAGTTATAATCATATTGATTTTGGTAACGGGACGTGGTACGAAAGAAATTAATGGAAAGATCGATTCATGATAAGATAGAATTACATGAATATTGAAATCAAGGATTAAGAAGAATTACTACCTACCTATGAGGTTGACTTCTTAGGTCAATATTAAGGTTGATTGAGCTCAGTCATTGAATGATTGTCATGATCGAATTCTAAACCATCGAAATTTTATCGATCAAATGACATATTGCCATTGAAATCTCGTTTCATTCTCGTCAAACAATTGATTGTCTTTTGTTCAATATGAATCAAATTCTTATCGATTATACTCCTTCTATCCCCTTCACCCTACCTACCCTAATTTTTCCTAAATTTCGAGGACAAAATTCTTTTAAGTTGGGTAGGATGTAAAGCCCCTAAATTTCTACTGATTTTTATTTTATTTTGGTACTGATTTAAAATATTTTTGTACGTCGCGTGGTCGTAATTTACGTCGCGCACGAAATTTTATTTTTGGTAATTACTCGACGCGTGCGAATGTGTCGAGGTACATATGTTAGAAAAATAATATAAATTTTATAAATATCTTTATTTTGTATAAAAATGTTATTTTATTCATCGTTTACAAATAATGGTGATTTGGAAATTTTGGTTTAATACTTGCGAAATGTAAAATTTGTTTATTAATTTTGTTATTTACAAAAGCAAGTTTATGATTTAATATTTATGTATTTATAGCGATTTTCGAAATTAATTATTTCCCTATTTATTTAACTATGAAAATAATATTTAAGATCTTGTTTTATTTAATATTGATTAAATATGGTAAATTAAATTGCAAAGGATTTATTGACTTTATTTAAAAATAGTTTAAATGAAGAGTAGTATTTTCTAGATTTGATTTGTATTGGATGGAGTTATTTTAAATCAGTTTAAATAAAAGGTGATTTATCTAATTGGAATTTAAACAATTCCAATCCCTATCCAACAGGGAATTCCCACCTCCTATAAAAGGAGAGGTACTCCTCCAGCAAATTTTCCATCACAGGTGCATCGTGTCTGTGCCTCATCTACTCCACCATAATTCTCCATTACAAATACAATATTCCTCCGTGTCCGACAATCCCGGACACACCAGCCCCGTGTCTCGCAGGACACAACTCGGTCTTCTTCCCCGTTGTTCTACCATCACAAATTCCGCCACGACCACAACAACCCCTGTCCTTCCCGTTCTTTCCGTCAACCCGTCACCGACACCACCCCGGTTCTCCGACCATCGGCCAAATCGTTCCCCGTCACCCCCATCGACAGAAGTAAGAAAAGGAGAAGGGAAAGAATCCTCACCGAGCCGAGCAGGAACTCCCCCTTTCCGACGCTGCGCCCCGTCGCGAACGGCCGCCCCGTCATGAAAACCCCGGCTTCTCCACCTCCGCCTCCAGCGCCCAAACCCGCCGCCTCTTTTCCTCCTCCGACCGCCAAAACGTCGGACCTCCGCTCGAGTGACCACGTCGGCCGAACCCGCACCGTCGCCAACCCCGGCCCTCCTCTCCAGACCGCCTCCCGCAGCCGTACAGGCGGTCGCCTCCGCCAGTCACCAGATCCACCGGCGCTCTCTGCCACTTCATCCGCCTCCAGGCGCACGACCAGCCCCGGCAACCGCATCCGCCCTCCGGCTCCCCACACTCCTTCCGCCGACGCCTTCCCGGGCGCGCTGCCGCGCAGGACCAGGCGCACCGACGCCGCTCCAGCACTGGAACGAGCCCCCGACGCCGCCTCGATTTTGCCGTCAACCGTGCTCATCCGCCGGGAGAACCTCTCGCGCAACCGCGCGTGCCACCGCCTCTCTTTCTCCTCTGGCCGCCCAGGCGTCGAGCTCCACCCGCGCCGACCCGGCAGGAACCGCCTAGGTAAACCCATTTCTTCTTCTCTCTCTCTCTCTCCTGTAACTGATCGAAATTTGGGGGGGAGTGGTGTTTAATGGTTTTAGGTTATAGGTATTATTAACTAATAGTAGTATTATCTAGTGTATTATATATTACCACTGTTAGTAAGTTATACCACTGCTATTATTATTATTATCATTAATATTATTATTACTATTATGGTTTTATTGTTATTATTAGTATTATTATTTTCAGTTTTATTAGAAATATATTTTTTTATATGTGGTATGGGTATGATTATTAATAATTTAAAAGACTTGTAGTATAATTGCAGTATCGATAACTATATTATTTTAGAAATTCTAGAAATATATTTTGTCAATATTATTATTAATAATTACATTATTTGATGCTAGTCCTAAACCATTTTGCCTTCAAACATTTTTCAAAAATTATTTTTACAAGTAAACAGGGTTTTCGAAATTATAGATGATTTCGAGTATTTCAATAATTATCTTACTAATAAATTACGTGTTATCTTCCTAGAAATCCTATTTTGGTAAACTTATAGTTTTAGCCTAAATTTTTCGCATTTTCAAATATTTGTCAAAAATTATTTTTACTAATAAACATGGTTTTCAAGTATTATACGTAACCTTTCTAAGAAATAATATAAGTATTCTCTACACAAATTCCCTCAAATATCTTGATTTCGACTGATCATATTTTCTATTCCCACGCGACTTTGGACCTCTGCACCATGACTATGGCTAGTGGACCAAGCTAGACTTGTCAGATTATCGCACACCAGGCGTAACAACAGACAAGATACCTTGCCATTATACTGTTTATATTCAGTCTGCATTTTTATTACGTATCACTGTTCATTTATTTTTAGTTCTTAATTATTGCCTGCTCAGTGATATTAGTAGTATCTTGTTATTTACCTTTGATTGCACATGGACCTAGAGTTAAAGGACTACCATTAGCTTAGTGCATTGCATAAAACTTTGACACAGTTATACCACGAGAATGTGTGAGATGAGTATCATGTAGAGGTTCTTGTGTGTGGGCCGATCCCCCATGCGCATGCGATAGGGCTAACTGCTAATAGAGGCATGTTAGGAGACTTAGCAGTTAGTAGAGGTACATGGTCGTGGATACGACTTGACAGGTACATTGGGTGGGGAGAACATTACCTGACGTATGGGCTTCTATGCACTTCCCTTATTACCTGTGCGCTCCGCCGGAGACGCAGGCTCCAGGTGCCCTCTGACGTTATCCAGAGCGTTATGGACGTAGCCCCTTGCATGGTGCCCTCTGACGCTTCCCGGGCGTTATGGACGTAGGCCCCTGGTGCCCTATATGGGAACTATGCCGATCCTATTTACAGCCAGGGCTCATGCGTCGAAGGATTGTTTCTCAAACTGCATGTTCACTTTAGTTCGGTTAGTTTACCTTATTTGTGTCGTGTCACTTTCTTTGATTGTGGCATGTTTTATATTCAGTATTTATATGGCATGTTGATGTATCTTGTTACGTCCCTCTGAGGACCTGGTTATCTCGCCAGGTGTGTGTTCCGTGATTTCTTGCAGGTGCTCTAGCTAAGGCCATTCCTTCCTTCGTGATGATTGCTCTTGGACTCGCCATTGCTCTCACTTGCTAAATTCTTTCATTGTATTTTTCTATATTTAATTTGGTTGGTAGTGGACTTTGTCTCCGCCCAACTATTGTGTACATGATCAAATTTAAAGTTGATTTTATATCATTATCTATCTTGTGGATGAGATTTAGTACCTTGGTTACTGTATTTTACAGCTTATGTATATATACGAGGGTCCATATACTTCGTATGTATACAGCTGGCATGATTGCGTTCTAGTCCTACATATTTTAGGACTGGGGCGTCACACATCAGGATATTTATTTTGAACCTGTCTGGACGCTGCAGACCATTTACTCAACTAATGAAGAAGGGTGTATCTTTTATTTGGACTGAAGAATGTCAACAAGCATTCGACGACATCAAACGATATCTTATGAACCCACCAGTTTTGGTGCCACCAATCTCAGGCATTCCATTCTTAATGTTTGTCCGTGCTATGGATCATTCATTGGGTGCTTTATTCGCCTAAAAGAATAAAGAAGGTCATGAACAGGCTATCTATTACCTCAGTCGTACTATGATTGGTGCTGAACACCGTTATAGTCCGGTTGAAAAAGAATGTCTAGCCCTTATGTTCGTCGTTCAAAAGACAAGACATTACATCATTGGTCAAACCATTCATGTCATATCCCGAGTCAATCCTCTTTGGGTACTGATGAAGAAGCCTAGTACACTCAACTCTCGGCTTGCTACATGGGCCATCCTTCTAGACTAATATGAAATGATGTATGTTCCTCAAAAATCTGTCAAAGGTCAAGCACTGGCAGATTTCTTGGCAGCTCATCCTGTACCAGAAACATCCAAACTCTACGACAAAATTCTAGACGAGACTTTGGAAGTCAACTTGATCTCTGAAGAATTTCCAACCTGGTGTCTATTCTTTGACGGAGCATCCAGAATCGGACCCAATGGTGCTATTGTAGCAGGAGTTGGAGTTGTTCTCGTTTCTCCAGACGGATCAACTATCCAAAGAGCTTACTCTCTAGATGAATCATGTTCCAATAATGTAGCAGAGTACAATGCTCTACTTATTGGTCTTCAATTAGCCAAGCAATTGAACATTAAATATCTGGAAGTTTACGGCAACTCTAAACTGGTTATCAATCAGGTTAGAGGAACTTATGAAGTCCGTCATCAAGATCTGGTGCCTTACTTTGAAGCAGCAATTAACATGGCTACATCATTCAAAGCTTTCTTTATTGAATATGTACGCCAAGCTTGCAATACTGAAGCAAATGCCTTAGCCAATCTTGCAGCGGTCTTAGCCGTTCCCATCAGAAGACAACAAGTGGTGGTTATCTCCAATCGAGAATTGTTTTATGTCGAAAACAATCGTAACATCGAATTCAGTAATTTTGCTGAAATTAATGTTATCAATGAAGATTGGAGAACTCCTTTCATCGACTTCGTGGTTCACGACATACTCCCCGAAGATCCTAAGGAGGCTACAAGTATTCGACGACGATCTTTACGATTCTATTATAACCAAACCACTAAGACTCTCTATCGGCGGACTTACGACGGTCTTCTTCTACGCTGTCTAGCTGGTGATAAAGCAAAACAGGTATTACGTGAAGCTCATGATGGTGTCTGTGGAGCACATCAGTCCGGTCCTAAGCTACAGGATCGCATCCGAAGAATGGGTTACTACTGGCCCTCTATGGTATCAGATGCCATCGAATAAGCAAGGAAATGTCGAGCCTGTCAAATCCATGTAGACTTCATTCATCAACCTTCAGAATTTCTACATCCGACAGCCGCTTCCTGGCCTTTCGAAGCTTGGGGCATGGATGTCATAGGTCCTATTAATCCTCCTTCTTCTAGAGGACATCGGTTCATTCTAGCAATAACAGACTATTTCTCTAAGTGGGCTGAAGCTATACCCTTGGCTGAGGTCAAGACCAGTAGTGTTATCAACTTCATCAAACACCATGTCATTTATCGATTTGGTGTCCCTCGGCAAATCATTCATGACAATGGGCCGCAATTCATCAGCCAGAAATTCACCAGATTCTGTGATGATCATCGGATTGACAATGTCGCCTCGACTGCCTACAATCCTGCTGCTAATGGATTAGCTGAAGCCTTCAATAAAACTATATCAAGCTTCTCAAAAAGTTTGTATCCACTAACAAACGGAATTGGAGTGAAAAGCTTGGCGAATGTCTATGGGCCTACCGAACTACGGTTCGCAATCCTACAGGTTTTACACCTTTCTTTGGTATATGGCTGTGAAGATGTTCTTCCTCTGGAACTTCAAATTCCTTCTTTAAGGATTGCCATTGCTAACGAGCTCACTTCAGAGAATAATGACCTTCTTCGACTTCAAGAATTAGAAGCACTTGACGAGAAGCGGTTAATGGCTCAGCAACATATTGAGTTATATCAAGCTTGCATTTCTAAGACTTTCAACCGTAAAGTTAAGGTCAGAGCCTTTCAGCAAGGAGAACTTGTTTTAACAGTCAGACGTCCTATGACTATGACTCATATGAGCAAAGGCAAGTTCGACGCAAAGTGGGAAGGTCCATACGTAGTGAGCAAAGTCTTCTCAAATGGAGCTTATTAACTCTCAGAACTGGATGGACGAATTGCAATGATGCCTATCAATGGCAAATTCCTTAAGAAGTACTATGTATAAATGTAAATGCTTATAAATCATCAGACAAGTTCATGTTTATAAATAAAATTTATTTTATCATGAATGATATTACATGATATTAAAGAAGGTCACTATCATCCTTCTCTACATTTGGGCACGGACCACTACCGTCCTTTTCAAAAATACGGTCAGCAAAAGAACGAGAACCTCTTTGCTGGAACCCACGAGGAACTTGCAGCAGCCATCCTCATGGCTTCTTCTTCTTCAGTCCTTCCTGGTTCGAGCAAAAAATCCAGGATGTCTCTCGTTGGTTTGGGTGCAGACGAACCTTCGCCTGCTTCTGCTTCCTTGGCTGAATTGGATCGACAGGATGTTCTTTAACGTCTTCTTCAACCTTCGGGGCGAGCTCAGTCTTCTTGAGTGCATCTTCAGACGACATTTTTATGTTGAAAAGTGAAAGTGCTCATTCCTATCAGATTTCTGTCCTATTTATAGACAGAGATTTCTCAAACAACGAAGCGACACATTCATCCGATGGTTCGCCCATTCATTCACATTCATCCGACGGTTCATCCATTCATTTATTTTCACTTGACGGTCCGTACGTTCATTACATTCATCCGACGGTTCATCCGTTCATTTAATTCCCTTGACGGTTCGTCCGTTCATTATATTCATCCGACGGTTCATCCGTTCATTAATTCCCTTGACGGTCGTCTGTATCACAGTCATCCGACGGTTCATCCGTTCATTTATTTTTACTTGACGGTCCGTCCGTTCATTACATTCATCCGACGATTCATCCGTTCATTTAATTCCCTTGACGGTTCGTCCGTTCATTACATTCATCCGACGGTTCATCTGTTCATTTAATTCCCTTGACGGTTCGTCCGTTCATCACATTCATCGACGGTTCGCCCATTCATTTGTTCACCACCACTTGACGATTTATCCGTTTATTTCATCATTTGACGGTTTTCCCGTTCATCTCACATCTATATCAACAACTTGTCATTTCGATTAAGTTGTCAATTGAAATAATAAATGTTCAGTATATTCTGCCACGTCCATATTACCTCTGAGCAGATATAATGAATATAATTATTTTCTACAAAATCATCAAGAAATATATCATATCTTGTACCTCTGAATATATTTTCTATCTCTATTATTTATATCTGAACAAGATATGCAACAAATAATGGGGCCACAGCAAAAATGTCTTTTATTGATTGAAATATAAGACATTACAAAAACACATACTTCAAAAAGACATAAAGTACAAAATGTTCTATTTAAGATGGAGGTATCATCAAATTGTCAATATGCTGCTTCAGAATCTGCAGTCGTTCGTCGCAAGTAGACAGCACCCTCCTTCTCGCTTCTTCCATTCCAGTCTCTTTATTGAAAACAGGCATGGATACTGTCCGACGTGTAATCTCAGCACCACGAGTCGCCTCATACTCTGCCTTCTCATGAGTCAAAGCCTCGAATTGTTCGATGACAACTTGATGATCAGCAATTTCATCTTCCAACTCCTTCTGGAGACGAGCAATTTTGTCCTCAGCTCATTGCTCTCTTCTCTTTCCTCTCAGCCATCAAAGTTACTGATTAGTTTAGAGTTATTTAGTGAATTTTATAGAATAAGCTTCCAAGAGATTCTGAAGGTTCACCCTTTCAATATCAGCTGCTAGGGCCATTTGTTCAAATTCGGCCTGCACTAGGGATTCCACTTCCTCTTTGTTGAGTGCTTTATAATTCTTTATAGAAATCTCTAACTCATCCAGTATATGCTCAGAAGAGTAGCCTGAGCTTCGTCACCTTGCTCCCTTACAGCCCTCACCAAGAGAGAAGTCGGATTTCTGACCATGAAAAAATCAGCACCCTCTTTGTCCATCATTTTGTTGACTAGGGGTCTTAAGGATTCAAAGAAGCATCTAGTGAACGATTGGACGACTTGCTGATTAATTGCCAGAGTGCCTGGAGTTGCAGCTACTCCTGCTGAAGACGAGGTAGCAAGATCCGTATCTGAATAGCAGGTTCTTTAAATAAAGGAGCCAATGTGGAGCTAGTCGCCCCTCCTGGTTGTTTTCTGCAAAAGTAAAATTGTTATTTTGCTAGTCGTTTGCTAAATAACCAAAAAGATCAAATGAAGACAGTCTTACCTTGGTTCGATCCAGCAATGAGCTTGTCCCCTGCAGGAGTAGACTCTGGCAGAGTAGAGTAGCTTCACTATAACAGCTTGGCTACTACCCGCTTCAGAACCACAAGACAAATGATGACTGCTGCTAACAACCACCGTCGTTATGGGCACTATGTCCGTGCATGTCGGAAGTGCTAGAGGAGTCTCATGATCTACAGGAAATACAAATAAAGGCGTTAACTATCAATTTTCAAGAGAGATTGCTAATTTCATTTTATTGGGGATCATTAGCAGGAGTTTCTTCCAGGGTCTCTCATCTATTGCTTTTTCTGGAACCTCAACATCCTTTTCAGGATTTAAGGTATCGGTAGCATTCTCAGGAGCCTCAACATCCTTTTCAGGATTTAAGGTCTCAGCAGCATGCTCTGGGATTTCAACACTCCTCATTTATATCATTGACAGCAGTAGAGATATGTGCACTTCATCATCTTCTTCAAGATCTTGCATGTAGTCATCAATATTCTCAGATGAGAGCTCTCCTCATCCTCGTCTTCTTCTGGTGCCTTCTCGCTGGTAGTCGCGGCTTGGTCACCATAGTCATCCAGAGGACTGTAGATACAATCTTCTAAAGCTGCAATTACTTCGCGATCTTCCTCTTCGCGAAGGGTTCTCGGAGTAGGCGGAAGTTCAACAATCTGTAATTGCTCTTCCCTCACTTCCTCCACAGTACTTCCTTTAGGCTCTTCGGCCTCAGTTTGGAGCAAGATTTGTCCTTTGCTCAACCTCCTCTCTATGTTCAGGACTAGGAGTTTTATTCCTAGGCTCTGAAATAGGAGTAGGAGAGGGCAAAATTAATCCAGCTGCAGCATCCATCACCATTGAAGACAAGGCCCGATTCCTTCTGAGGACCAGCTTCTTTCTTTTCAATGGCCTCTCAGGGCTCTCTATATTGATAGTTTCAACTTGTTTCTGGATGGAAGTTGGTGTCATAGCCTCTTCTTGTTGAGTTGACCTGGCCAGTTGCCGAGACTGAGATCGAGTGGTGATCCTTTCAGAAGAATGATCTAGGATCAACTTCTTCTTTGCTGCTAGAGCAGGAGGATTCTTCTTTTCCTTTTTACAGGAGATCTATCCACTTTCAGAGAGATACGCATTGCTGTATTTACTTCTTGAGGGAAATAATATCCCTCGAAACTTCCAAAGGTGCATCTGCTGGCTCGTGCACCTCATCATTTATAGGGATCGACAAGCAACTCTTCCTTTCTTCAATCTCGTCGAAGAAGCGAAACTATCTGCGAGGTTAAAATTCTCAGCAAAAGTGTTCGCGATGTATAAAATACTGAATAAGTAAATAGCATCCGAGGACCATGAGTGCTATTTGCTGGCATCGAGAATATGGCCTTCGTATCACGGCATTATAATAAGCCCAAGCTCGGGCCCCGTCTATCAAAAAACCCTTACCTTGGAGGCAGGTGATTGCATTCCCCACATGGAATTGATCATATCCAAACTGCCGAGCAAATCGGCTGGGGAGATATGGTTCTAAGTAACATTCCTCTTCGAACCGGTATACCAGATGAGACGGTCGAATTGTCTTCAACCATTCAAAGGCTGTACGGTTTAGAGGCTGCATCTTTGAGTCCACCATGTTTGTTGGCATCTGATCATGTCCAGCAGGGAGAGGAGCACAACAAAAGTTCATCCTCTATTCAGATTTAGAACATATCTACACGCGTTCAAAGAAGTGTACTTCCATTTACCATAAGAGTACCTTCGCAGAAAGCTGCCATCAACCGGTCCCATGCCGGGGTCCATTAAAGTGGGATAGTGGAGAAGCAACCATCCAAATAGATATGTGTATGGCAGTTCTAGGCGAGGGAATTTTCTCTCCTTTTGCTTTCAGCATCAAATCGACATACAGACGAAGACTGGCATTTAATTTGCAAGTCATTGCTGATAACAGGTCCACCTTGTAGCCAAAGACTAACTTGACAGCGGCAAAAAGAATGCCGCGATGAAAGCGGTCCACAGCACTGGATCCGGGACCACAAACCATCGAGCCAGTATGTCAGAAATCCTGCCAATTGGGCTTCTTTTGACATGGGTCTATAACCCATTCTCAAATAACTCTCAGAGTGTCCCCTTTCTTTAAAGAGGATATTAATAATCATCTTTCATTTGTTTATCAAAATTACCACTCTCTTCCATCAGCTTCATAACTTCTGTATTGCTCAAAGGTTTGAAAAATCAGGATAGCATTTGTCGTTTTCTTAGTTTTCTTCTCTTCTATATGGTTAAGGAACAGATAGGGTAACCATTTCGAAGAATAACAGGTGTTTGCTGTAGCACTCTTATAAAACAGGGAGCAGATCTTGTAATGGCATAGCAGTTCCTCGAATACTGCTACCATCGCTGCATTTTCCCTTTAGTTTGTCCACACATCATTGGTTGGAAAAACTCTTCATATGGAGCATCTGCCATTGGCAAGTACGAGATATATTTATCTCGTGGAGTGCAAATTCGATTTCTCCACCAGGGGTCATGAAAGTTCCTGTTCTATAATTATCTTTCAGCCAAGGCCAAGAACAGGTGTGAATTGGGTGCAAAACCATAAACAGTGGGTGTACTGCTTGGTATAAATTGATTTGTTGAAGTCTGTCTTCAAATGTTGTCAGAATCCAATTTGCAATACAGTTCCATCTCCTGTAATCTGGATTCACCAATCCAGTTAATCTGATATCCTGTTCGGGGTACTTCCCTTCAGCTTTCGCAAATTGTTTGCAAATATCGTGTTCTGACAGGCATCAACAAAGAGGAGTTCTCTGGCAGAATGCAACCAGGTCTCAAGCCTCTCAACAAGACACTGTATCGATCAGAGGAGCTGTAGAACATATC
The DNA here is from genome assembly GCA_029216955.1 of Iris pallida. NCBI lineage: Eukaryota > Viridiplantae > Streptophyta > Magnoliopsida > Asparagales > Iridaceae > Iris > Iris pallida. The sequence continues at coordinate 42,657 of JANAVB010018645.1, forward strand.
CTCTTATTTGACCCCTTCTTTACGAAAATTTTCCCTGCACGGGCATCTTGAAAAAGAGTGATGTTCCACTCCATCTTCCTCGGATAGCTCGCATGAGCATACCGGGATAAAGGGAGACAGCGGGCAATATCTGGTATAAAGAATGACCTATCTTCCTGATGGACTATTCTTTCCTCATCCTCGGCCTTGGTTGCGAGCTTTTCTCAAAAGCCTCACCAAACAAGAATAAAGGTTTCTTATGAATAACGCATCTGCTGATTCCAAGGGTTGTCCATTCATTAAACATAATAGAGTCTCATTGTCTTGAGATATCAGAATGCCTGACGGGAGGTCGGTAGATCATACTGGGGATAATGTACATGGAGAGATCCTCTTTATACTCCGACTCTGAAAGAGTTCCCAAAAGTTTCATTCTGGATCTTCTCTCATTAACTGCATCAAACAGAGAAAATAAAAATCAGTACAAGCCAAGTCAAAGATTCTGTCATCAGTTTTGCAAAATCAGAATGCGCAACATCAGATTGCGCAGCATCAGTTTGCGCAAACGTCAGACTGCGCGAACAAACAGCCATCAGTTTGCGCTGACCATCTCGCGCAAATCAGCAGATTGTGCTGACATCTGCCAGCGCAATTCAACCGATTGCGCAGAAAGTCGCTCTTCATAAAAATAAAGAGTTAACTGATTTGTGCAACCAGAACCCTAAAAGGGTGGGCAGTATGATCACATCTCTAAAAAGAGAGATTTTGAAGAACAGTGAGATCAAAACCCTAAAAAGGGTTTTTGATTAAAAGTTCTCTACCTGAATTGCAGGGTGCGCGATTCATGACGAGAAGCTCGTCGCGCAGCTCTGTTTGATGATTCGGCCGGGGCCTTGCCCTTAGGCGGCGGAGGATCGTCGGGGAGCCATGAAGATCGTCGGAGAAGGAAGTCGAATTCGTTCGGAAATTTCTTTCTCTCAAACACAAAGGAGGCAAAGTAAAGAAATGAAATGAAGAAGAGAGCTATTTATAGTTTTCAAAACGAAACGGCTGCCTCAGTTTGCGCCGAAAATTGGGGACAATCCCTCAGATTGCAGCCAGCTTACATCATGCGCAAATTGGTTTAAATTTCAAAATTCAAAGTATTTCAAATTTTGAATAAGTTCAACTTTCAAAAACTTTGAAGGGGGTCTTGTAGGTCCTAAAAAATTAAGTGGCACACATCATAAAGTCAGAAAATCAAGAAATACAACTTTCAGATGATTTGCGCAGACAACAGATTGTGCACCGTTTAGATTGCACAGGATCGATTGCGCACACTCTCAACTGCGCAAGCTGACGTGGCAAAAGTCATCATTATCTCATACAATCAAATCTTCTGACAACTGACAGCATGGAGATCGAGGTGGCCGTTCGTTTAATCGTGCAGCACGGCGCTCGAGGACAGCTGCAGCGCAATCCAGGTTGGCGCAATCCGAGTTGGCACAGTTCATTTCCTGCACAAATCAAGTTGGCTCAATCCAAAGTCTGCGCACTTCAATGTGCGCGTTCTACCAGTACAAATGATAAAGTACACGTGGCATTCATACCATCAATTGCTCATTTCGTGGCAACTGCCTATGCATGATCATGCGCATTTCAATCAAATGATGCCATGTGTCCAAGACAGTTAACCCATGATCCAGCAACTGCCTGCGCAGTCTATTGCTGCGCAATCCATCATACGCAGTCCAGAATAACTAAAAGTTAGTTATTTCTCAGAACTCTATAAATAGAGTTTCAAGTCTCCATTCAGGGGATCACGAATCAATAATCAGAGATCAGAGAGTTCAGGAGTTCTTACCCAAGTGCTGCTACATTCTTCCGAGGCTTTTGCCTTCAACTTTCGAGCTTTTTGCTTTCAATTCCAGAGTTGTCTTCAACTTCAGAGGCTTCGTCTTCAGAGTTCACATCGTCCAAGGGATAAAGCAATCGTCATCTAGATTGGATTCCTAAAGTTGTACCATTCCCAGAATTCAAATTGTAATCTTTTACAAAGTTTGTATCAATAAAGTTCTTCAACTTTTTTTTTGCAAACAAATGAGTAGTGGACTTTGCTCTCCGTCTTTTTTTTAACAGAGCAGAATAGATTCGCTCTGCTCTGATGAGCTTGTAATGACCTTTTGATTGAAGAATGTCCCCTGGGAGGGAACTTTTTGTGGACCTATTGCCCTTTTATACATTTTTGAAAATACGAGCAAATAGATTCGAAAGATATTTTGTGGACCTACTACTCTTTGATACACCGATGGTACGAGTAATAGATTAGGATAATCTTTGGGCACTCATTACCATTTTTGTGTACTAGCGATGCGAGTATTGATAACAAGTGGAGAGAAGACCGACATATTTACTCAGAGGTAATGAGGACGTGGCAAATATGGGTCTGAAGTGTGGCCTTCCTACTCAGAGGTAATGAGGACATGGTAGGAGTAGGCCAAATGGGGATACACAGAACAACTCAGAGGTGTTATCAACGTGGAAGTTCTATGTATCTGGTGATTTGTCAGTGATGGGTGGAAAAACAACTCAGATGTAATATGGACGTGGTTGTTTTTCTTGTTGGATGAATTTTGTGGACTTATTACTCTTTGACACACCGATGGTGCGAGTAATAGATTAGGATGATTTTATGGACCTATTACCCATCTGCGCACTGGAGGTGGGGTAATAGATTTTGAAGCGGAGCCCCACAGGGGCGATATGGTCATGATATATTGTGTTCGAAACATCAGAGCGAAAGTTCAGAGGTATCAATACACATGACTTGTCACTCGTAGAGACGTAATGCGAGTCCTCCCGGAGGAGAGAGAATAGAGTGTAAGTTCAGGGGTACCTAATGTACATAACTCGACACTATATATATATATATATATATATTATATATATATATATATATATATATATATATTCCAGCCTTTTATTGATGAGGTATGGAACTCCGCCTATCAGGAGAGGTACCATCCACCAGTGCCATCAGGTATTCGGCGAGTTCTACGTCCTCTTCGTCTACCCCCTACGATCCCAGAGGTTGGGGTGCCATCTTGGGCAACTTGACCACTGAGGGTTGAACTTGAGATATTGGCTTATCGGAGTATGTCGGATTGGCATTTAGTTGCCAGCTCATGTTGGGAAGACGGATGACAATTAGCTCAGCAAGGGTGTGTCTTCTTATTGTCTTCGGACGGATTTTGGAAATTAGATCATCATCGGCCCGGTGATGAGCTCTGGCTTTTGAACTTGGGAATCGGATGACCGTTGGTTCTGACTGTGCAGCTTGAATGAGGGAACTAGGCACCTCCTCATGCAAGGTTGCGGCAAGGGGTGCTGCTTCTCTATGTTTACGAGTCTGGAGGTGAATTATCGAGGGTTTCTCTGGCCCTGCGATGATCTCCAGTTTGTTGGTGATGTACTTCTTAGATTCCTCCTATAAACAAGCCTCCGAAGAATAGGACTCAATCCTCTTAAAGGTGTCGATGTTGGCAAATTTTGTCTTCACGGAACCATATTTACTGATATATTTAAAACACTGGTGAAGGATGGATGGCAAGATCATATAATCATGTATCCACGAACGTCCCAGGAGGATGTTGTAGGAGATGTCCGTATCTATGATGTAGCAGGTAACTTCTGTCCTCAGGTCACCAATCTGGCACTTCAACCGGATCTTCCCTAGGGGATAGCTTCTTCTTGAGTTAAACCTGCTAATGGCAGTGTTGGTTGCTGCTAGCCGGTGCATAGGGATGCCAAGAAGTTGGAGCAGACTTTTCGAGATGATGCTTATCGACGATCCTGGGTCGATATGCATCCTATCCACCTTGATGTCGCCTATGTATCCAGTGTAGTACAAGGGGCAATCATGCAAGTTGGTCTTAATCAACATGTCCTGCGTAGTAAATACGATGTTGGGCATTACATCTGTGCTACTGTCGTCTTGTAAATCTGCTGGCGAGTCTTCCCCTGGAGGCTTGACTTGAGCTAAGTAGGCATTAGCATTCTGGAGTGATTCGCTTAATGCGACACGAAGATCCTTGGAGAGCCTTAGGAGCTCGTATAGCGACAACTTTGCAGGCGTATTAGCCAATGGTTCTAATATGTCAAAGTTGTAAGGTCTCTCCAGTCCCTGAGGTATATCACTACGGAGTGGCCTGTCGAAGCGGGTCTCCTTTGTCTTGGACTTATCTGCCAACAGAGGCTGAGATGGCCTTGGAACATCAGAGGGAGGCAACGTTGCTGGCTGAGGATCTTCAGCTGGACTATCCCGTACGGGCTGGACTTGTGCTCCAGACCGGGTAACAACATCTGCAGCTTCTTCAGCTTCAACTAAAATTGTATGGCTGGCTTTAGACTTCCTGCCATTCTTCTTGTTGGTAGGAGATGACACCCCATGGGTAACTTCGGGCACCAAGTCTGGATGCACCCACATGATCTCTTCTCGCGTTGTGGTGAGGGGTACCAGTCCAGATGTCTGGCTCCAGACGGATGGAAGATTAGTAACCTCCATCGTTGTCCGGAGGACAGGTATTACCCCATCTGGAGTGTTTGTTGGAGGGAAGTTGCCGAACTGAATAGATGCTATATTCGCCGCCACGGTAACCTCTTCAAAGTCCATTGACAGAGCTTTGGAGTCGATAAGACTCTGAATGTACCGCTTCAATTAGAAGCAATCCTGGGTGGCATGATGGACTTAGCGGTGGAGGGAGCTGGATCCTACCCCCTTGCAAGAACATATCGAAGATAGGTTTGACATGACTATCTTCGAACGGGTAATTTATCTTGGGCCATTGACTTTTTGTCTGTTTTTGTTCAGGCTTCTGCGTAGCATCAGTGACCATGATCTTCTTGCCCTTGTTGTCCCGGTTGGTGGTGTGCCACTGTTGTTGTTACTAGAGCTGGAACCAGAACGTCTGCCCTTATCTTCTCCGTCAGGGATGTGTAACCCCAGCTGGCGGGCCATCTTCAATTTTGTCTCCGTGTTGGTAGCACATATGATAAAAGTCGTCCAGTCTCTGAACTTATTGTCTCCCATCCAGAGGCTAATTGCAGGGAGCAACTTCATCTGGCAGATTACAATTAGGGACTCTTAGGATTGCCCTGAGGCAATCTCATCGCGGTTTGGCGGAACCGTTCGATATAGTTCCTTGTCAGCTCCCTTTCTCCCTGAACAACGTCCATGAGAGATGACATTGTCACGTCATGCCCCACTTCGTAGAATCTCTCCAGGAACATGATCCCTTTCAATGCCCTTCCAATGCCCCGATGAATAATGGATACAGTTGTCGGGGAGATTACGGTACCAGTCGAATGCGATCCCTTCCAATGCCCCGATGAATAATCGCGTGAGGATGGCATTACTATACGGCAAGTGGTCGGTGGTGACTTCAAAGTAAGTCATGTACCGACTAGCAGAGGTCTTCCCATCATAAGAATCGATATGGAACAGCTTGTACCGTGGTGGAAAAGGTACGTCTCTCCATGCGAAAGGATATGGCTGCCGTATTCTGAGATCTCGAGAGGAGTCTCGGGCATTGAACATCGCTCGGAGCTCTTGGGCTTCTCTCCTAGCCTCCTTGGCTTCATCAGCAGCTGAAGGAATGGATGGTGCTACGGGATCATCAAGCGGTCGTGTTGGAGTCCGCATTGACTGCGGATCCTAAGCTTGTTTGTCCGGGCGTCCTCGTTGGTTGAGCTGGCAAGGCGGCTTTGATCTCATCCATCGTCTTGACTAAGGACAGGAGCATGGCTTCGAGCACTTCTAGCCGTTGTCAGTCGGAAGGTGCTTCATGATCGTCGTCATTCATAAAGTCTGTCCTCACGTGGGTAGCGGTAGTAGAAGGGATTATGGCAGAGGTACTCTCGGTACCGTACCCTTGTATAGAGAAATCGTCAAGAAATATCAGAATATCATCTTCGTCAGACTCGAAAGAGGTGCTACCCCCTGTGCAGGAAGTCGCATCGTCTTGGAGAGGTTGGTGGCCCTCAGGGAAACCTGATTCTGTTACAAAGTTATGGGGGATCTCTATCCCTGTGTGTGCTCTTGGTACACCGAGTTGTCGCATACATTGAGGGGATTGCTACCCCCAGCTTCATCTACTCTCAAGGAGGGTGAAGATGCACCCCCAGGTGCCGGAAGCTTCTTCTTGGATCGAGTGCCTAAATAGACACCCCCTGTGGTTGATGGAAACCCCCCAGATGAGGGTCTCCTTGTAGTACTGGCCGAGATGGCCGGGCTGGAAGAACTTGTCTTCTTTCCTCCCTTACCAGGAGGAACTTTTCGAGTTGAGTTACAGGAGGCGAAAGGAAATTCTTCATCCCCTGGAATTTGTACCTGTCGGACAGGTGCTGGCTGATGCAGTCGCTAGAAAACTGACTGCCGATCTTCAGGCGCTGCAGGTTTGTTACAGCAGCAGTTGATGATGTCTTGAGTGCAACGACGCCCCGAGAGGGTCTCGCTGCGTGCTGATACTGCCTTCTCGTTCTTGTGAGTATCAGGTCACGTAAGTCGACAGGAAGCTGCTCTGCCTTTGCACCAAAATTGCGAACTCGGGGATCTCGAGCGCACGCGTGCTTAGGCATCATGTTTGCTCCCTGATCTGTGGCTAGTAAAAGCACTTGCTCTGGATCTTTAGAGGGAGACTTTAAAGACCCACCCTGTCGGTTAATCCTGGGGACTGGACACGGGTGGTTCTGTACAACTTTTCGTCAAGAGCCCGTGTAATAGTTAACGGGGCCCACTGACAATCAGCAACTTGGACAGTTGACTGGGCTGATTAAGCCCGTACTGCCCTCGACCTTTTTGACTTAGTGCCCAAAGACGCGTAGTAAAAAGAGTCCAGACTGATACATCCCACCGCATTAATGGTCCTCATGGTGTCAGGCCCGCATGAGAGGTGGTCGAACGCAGAGCTTCTGACAAGGCCGTATGAGACGTCCTGTCTGTTGGCAGGATTGGTCATCACATGGCCCATCTTATTGCGGCTAGAGCTGGCTGCCGCATGGATCATCTTCTGCGGCGAGAGTTGGCTGCCGCATGAGTTGTCTGCCTGCGGCCTGAGTTGGCTGTTGCATGGGCAGACTTCCCATCTCCTCTCTGCGGTCTCCTCATTGTCCGCATGGAGTTCCCTTGTGCCTCCAAAAATTCAACATCGTAGTATTTTTCTCTGCTGTATTTGGGGACAGTGGGGTCCTCTGCAGTCGAAAATTGAGCTATAGGAGAGTTCTGATCACCGTCTTAGGTTGCAGAAGGAGCTTCTTCAAGAAGTTGGTCAGGGGCAACAGTTTTGCGTACCGACGCCTTACGAGTCCTCTTCGGGTTGGCTCGCTTCTGAGACGGGCTGGCGTTCCCTTCAGAGAGCAATTCTTCGAAGGCTTATTGGTTGAAGCGGACCAAAAGCATCTGCTGTGTAGAGCCAACCTCGGACGCGTCAGATTGTGTCACCAACTTCTCATCGGAAGAGAAGGATGTCCCCAGCAGAGTCACCATCGTTTTTGCCATAAAAATCAACAACAGGTATTACAGAGCACTGGAATTGATTGCAAACTCGTTTGTACAAAGAAGAACCTAGAAAGAAAGCCTATAAAACAATCTAAGTACAATTGTTTAGTTTTGATTCTGGAGGTTGACGGTGGAGGCTCAGAAAAGTGCTATCAACTCTGCCTTACTCCGTGGACTATCTGATGCAGTCTCTAGCTCGTGAAGATATTGCTTTTCTCTTGAAGGTTGGCCGCCTTTGCAGGGGAGTGGCACCCTGCTATTTATAATAGGATAGATTTTGAGCCGCATAGTCGTCTTACGGCCACGTGGCTGATTGGCGCGTAAAGACCCGCTCTCGGGCTGCCATCTGTCGGTTTGTTTGGATTTTGTTGCAGCAAATCTAGGTGGTTAAGGAATCGATTAGATTGCCACGTGTCCCATTGCGTATGGTGTTCTTAGTCTTTGATCTTGTGGGGTCGTATGAGACTCATGTGGCTCGGATCACAGTCATATGGAGTCTGGAAACTTTGGGGCCGCATAAGCTGGGCCGCATGAGGTTTATGTTGCTTGGATGACGCTCTTTTGGCCGCATGGAGGCGTACGAACCCTACTTTTGGGCGACGTCTCATGATCTTTCTTGTCAAAGTGTCAGAACTGTCATGTTTTTGCCAGTACTTGTCAGCTTTATCAGTCAAACTGCTCCTCCTTGGTCGCATATTTTTCTTCTACAGCTGTTCGTCGATGGGCCGCATATGTCTTTGAACAGTCATGCGGCTTTCCTTTATGCGGACCTGTTTGGTCCAATATACCTATGCGGCAATTTGTAATCCGTATGAACTCCATATTTTTCATGTTTCTACAGTTATAAGAGACTGCAAGCCCTCATTTAGCTTGTGTCATAGTGGATTAACTCGAGCAAGAGTACCCATGATTAGACTAGTCCCCTCAGAAAAACTAGTATACATCGTTGTGTCACTGAGTTTGAATTCTTGACTCTTACTTTGCCGAATTTTATTTATCGTCTTTTATTTGCCACAATATATAGCTACTTAATTTTTAATTAGTGATATTTTTTGCTGCACACACACACACACTCTACTCACCCCCTCTAGAAGTGCTCAACGGTCCTACAAATGACTACTTTGTTGGACACCATACAGAAGGATAAGGAGTCTGCTCGGGACTACATCGACCAGTTTCGGCAAGCTGCACTGAGACTACTACCCGATATTCCTGAATAAGTCCTAAAGGATACCTGTCGGAAAGGCTTGTTAACTATGATGAAACATTGGACTGTTTCCTCCAATCACACAGACTGGGCTGCATTCATTATCAATGCCGAGGACACCGAAAGAAAAGCTAAGGAGGCTCATTTGTTGGGAATGAATTTTCCCACTAAGAATGGCAGAAGGTCGGCCGTGGCTTCCAACAATAACAATCGGGAGTCCAAAGCAAAGTAGGTCATGACTGTAAGCTGCAGTTGTGGTACAGCTCCTGCTCAGAAGCCCGAGAGACCCCCGATACAAAAGGGAACTATTTTTTAAGACGAGGACACACTACAGCTACTCAATGTACTTCTCAAGGGCAAAAACCTTCAACTCCTACCTTTCAGGCGTCCTAACGAGGTAGACATGGTGGATGATCCCAAGTATTGTCATTATCATCGGTACATCCACTACGCAACTCGGGATTGCTATATCCTGAAAACCACATATAGAGGCTGGTTGACGCTAACATCCTTTTATTAGAATTTTAAGAGAAGGTGGTCTCTGCCAACATGGTGACCCTTCAAATCGGCAATTTTCTGCCAACAGAGGCATAAGATGAGGTCGTTCCGATCCCAAAGACAACTATAGAGGTTGTTAACCTCCCAGATGCTCGAACATGGGGACAAGTATTCGTCAAAACACCTTGAGAAGAAGTCATATGGGTACACTCGGACCTTACTAACGACCAAATCTAGCCTGTCACACGTCCTACCGGGAAGATCAAAGGAAAGAAGGTTAAATCCTGCAATACGATCTCTTTCGCATCCGATGAAGAGATGGTGGAAGCAACCCGGATTGGTCTAGATTACTCACGTAACTATGACAGGCCCTTGGAAAAGAGGCATCGTCAGCTTCGACGTCCGCAAATCCCAGCTTATGCGAACCTGGCTTATCCCAACAGCTAGTAACGGATAAGCAAAAACAGAAAGAGGGGGCATTCTAACAAACCTCTTAGAAAAGAAATCAGAGTGGGGTTCGATAGGCCCTATAACTTTAACATCCTGGCTCAACTAGCCAACACTCCGGCCATGATATCATTGTTCGAGCTCCTCCACCTCTCCAAGAAGACGAAAGGTTCTCAGCGAGGCATTATAATATGTCGTGTCCTACTTAGGACAAATACAGCAGCTGGAAGAAGTTCTCGCAACGTGTCTTTGGTGTCATAATATGGATGGACCATGTCGAGCATCACATTTTCATAGCAGGATATGTTGCTGAAGAATAATAGGCATGGCCGATCCTTGTATTGTATATGATACGTCAGTGATGTCAAGGTCGATCGTATTCACATTGACCTTGGGTCGTCCGTGAGCGTCATTTCCTACCACTTATTGCATACTCTAGGGATTCTGCTACATTGGCTATCTCGAACCAAACTATGATCAGTGGTTTCAGTAATGGAAAAAGCTGTCCAGAGGGGTAAATTTGCCTATAAATCTAAATTGGTGATTTGAAGACGGAGGCAACCTGCTATGTAATTAACGCAGACTCTTGCTATAACATTCTATTAGGGAGGCCATGGATACATGAACACATCATCGTGCCATCCACTCTACACCCATGCTTCAAGTATGTCAATAGTGACGGTGTAGTAAAGACTGAGTTCGCAGACATCGATCCCTTCGAAAGGGTTGAGGTCTACTATACGTAATCTCGTCTATTCCGAAAGAACCATCAAAAGGACTCAGGTGAGGACGCTGATAATGAGGTGGGAGCTCAGAATCTTTCCGAAGGGCCTATTAAAGTAAAGCTAAAAGAAGATCACAACATTGACGCCAAGCTCCCAGCTCCGTTAGTGGTTCCGTTGAAAGGGAAGGCGCCAACAAGAGAACATTCCTCGGTCAAATCCCTTATAGTAAAGCTACGTAGTCTGCCTTTTCCCTCGTCAATTCCACCAGCCATAAATGTTGGGGTTAAAAATTTGAAAGACATGGTTGTACCTCATTTTTTGGTCTCTGATAATGTAATCCCGGAGGACGATTTATCCTATTTCATCAATAAAAGGATGCCTTCGAATTACTTCTCTCAGTGCATATTTATTTGAGCAAGGCATAAGGTTGTCGCTGTAAAGAAAAAAATGCGTCCGCCTACTCTGTGAGCCTAGTTCTCCCGATACGTAATGCATATTTTATATTACCAGCCAGGAAGAAGGGAGAGAAGCCTATTACCTTCGGCCAAGTAGAGGGTTCTTGGACCCATATCTCTCGTGAGTCAGAAAATGAAACCGGTATGGGGCAGACTCACCACTATACTCCTTAAGCCCGACGCATCATCCAGAAGATGGGGTTTGACTTGAACAACAATATGAGCC
>JANAVB010018646.1:0-40855 GCA_029216955.1 Iris pallida
CGTGTTCCTAGATGATATCCTGGTCTACAGCAGAGCGAAGCAGAGCATGAGCAGCATCTCAGGATTGTCCTTCAGACGCTTAGAGAGCACCAGTTGTACGCCAAGTTTAGTAAATGCGAGTTCTGGCTTGATCGCATTTTGTACTTGGGTCACATCATTACTCGAGGAGGAGTAGAAGTGGATCTCCAGAAGATTGTGGCTATCGAGACGTGGCCAGTACCTAGCTCAGTGGCAGAGGTTCGTAGCTTTCTTGGATTGGCCGGCTACTACCGGCGATTTGTTTCAGATTTTGCAAGGATTTCGACGCCGATGACCCAGTTGACCTACAAGGATGTACAGTTTTCTTGGACAGCAGAGTGTCAGGAATCATTTGAGAGGTTGAAGCGAGGTTTGATAACGGCTCCCATTCTTACACTTCCAGATGGGACCGGAGGATTTACAGTTTATTGCGACGCTTCCGGCAGAGGATTGGAATGTGTCTTGATGCAGCATGGGAAGGTAATATCTTATGCATCACGTCAACTTCGTGATCATGAGAAGAATTACCCGACCCATGACTTGGAACTGGCAGCGGTTTTGCACTTAAACTTTGGCGGCACTACTTGTACGGAGACAGAGTGGAGATATTTACTGATCACAAGAGCCTGAAATATATTTTCACCCAGAAGGACCTTAATATGCGACAGAGAAGATGGCTCGAGCTACTGGTGGACTACGATGTGGACTTGCAGTATCACCCAGGGAAGGCCAACGTTGTAGCAGATGCGTTGAGCAGGAGAGCCAAAATTTATTTCCTAACTGTGCAACCAGAATTATTGGCTCTTCAGAAGATGGGTATTGAAGTGGTTCTTCCTACCAACGTGGCGTTGATGGCCAGTCTACAGGTTCAGTCCAGCATAGTTGAGAGGATCCGGAGAGCGCAGTCAGCAGATTTCAAGCTTCAGTGACTCAGAACAGAGTGTGAGGCAGGAAAAAGGCCAGAGTTGTGCATCCACGAAGATGGTACACTTCGGCACGACACTCGTCTTTGTGTACCCAGTAGAGATATCAGACAGGAAGTCATGGCAGAAGCCCACAGTTCACAGTATTCTATTCATCTCGGTGGTACGAAGATGTATAGGGATATTCGTCAATATTTTTGGTGGAATGGCATGAAGAGGGAGATAGCCCGGTTTGTCTCTCGGTGTTTGGTTTGCCAACAGGTTAAAGCTGAACATCAGAGGCCCGCTGGACTTCTTCAGCCCTTGCCGATTCCAGAATGGAAGTGGGAGCATATGACCATGGATTTTGTGACGGGATTTTCTAGATCTCCAGCTGGTCGAGATGCTATTTGGGTTATAGTTAACAGGCTCACAAAGGTGGCTCATTTTCTCCTATTCAGAGTTGGTCAGTCTACGGCTCAGCTAGCAGAAATATACCTCAGGCAGATTGTCAGGCTTCACGGTGTGCCAGTCAGTATTACCTCGGACCGAGATTCAAGGTTTACATCACACTTTTGGTATAGCCTGCAAGAGAGTTTGGGAACTTGTCTCCAGTTCAGTTCAGTATATCCCGCAGACAGATGGTCAGTCGAAGCGTACAATCCAGACTCTTGAAGACATGTTGAGATCTTGTACACTTGACTTCGGTGGTTCGTGGGAAGATCACCTGCACCTGGAGGAGTTCAAGTACAATAACAGTTTCCAGGCCAGCATCCTGATGGCACCATTCGTGGCACTGTATGGTAGAAAGTGCAGATTTCCGTTAGCATGGAACGATGTCGGAGAGAGGCAGATGCTCGGTCCAGAAATGATTGCCCAGACAGTTGAAGTAGTCAGAAAAGTCAGGGATCATCTTCGAGTTGCCCAAGATCGCCAGCGCCATTGGGCCGATGCTCATCGGCGTCCCTTTGAGTTTGCTATCGGCGACCATGTATTCCTTAGGATCTCACCTAACCGCGGCGTCATTCGCTTTGGCGTACGGGAAAAGCTTAGTCCTAGGTATATAGGGCCGTTCGATATCCTGGAGCGAGTAGGAGATGTATCCTATCGTCTTGCTCTTCCGCCGTCGCTAAGTGAGGTGCATGATGTATTCTATGTGTCCCAATTACGATGGTACATCCCAGACTCGAGCCATATCCTGGACCATTCGGAATTGGTTGTTGGTACCAACCTTTCGTATGAGGAGAGGCCCGTGTCTATATTGGACCGGAGAGAGAAGATACTCAAGAACAGACTATTAGCTTAGTCCGTGTTGCTTGGGGTCATCACTCTCTAGGTGAGTCAACGTGGGAGCGTGAGGACGGCATCCGATCGCGATATCCCGACTTGTTTGACTCGTAAGGTATAATGTCTTCCTTATGCCTTATGCCTTCCATCCCTTGCTTACATGTATGATTGTTTGATTGTTTGCATAGTGTAGCTTAATTGTGGATAGTATAGCTGGCTCTTACATCTCTAGCATCTTGATTTAAATTCTGAGGACTGAATTCTTTTAAGGTGGGTAGAGTTGTAACGTCCGTATTTTGGAATACGTATTTTTAATTAGGCATACATGTATTTTGGACCTGTATTTTATTTTCTCAGGTTATGGCCTGTAATTGGGTTTTGGCTTGACTTGCGGATTTTGGCTTTCTCGTAAAACGGGTTTTGGACCTGGCTTGGTTTTATTTTATGGAGAAGGAATTGGTTTGGTTTGGTTTAGTATGCATTGGAACACCTTAGCTAACCTCCACCCTCATTCCACCACAACCACCCTCATTAAATCCCCACCTAACTTTATCTCTCCTCCATAATTTCCATTAATTCTCCATCTTCTTCTTCCTCCTTCCTCCACCAACACCATAGGCAAGTGCACCTTGCCACCACATAAGGACCCAATTTTATTTATCCATTAGCTAGATTAGGCCATGGTGAACAACATTAGAACTTGGCATTTTATGATTTGGAGCTTCTATTTTTCTAGATCTAAGTTTAACCATTTTCGGTTTTTCTTGATTTTGATCTATTAAACTTAGATTTTTCCTTTTTTTGAGGCTTCCATGTGGAGGAGAATTCAATTTTACACAAGTTAGAACTTTGAAAATCCAAATTTGGTTTTGTTTTGGCCAAGTTATGAAGATTTGAAGTTTAGGGTTCTTGGGGACTTCCTCCTCGGCCTGCTGGAGAATAAGACCTCGGCCTGCGCTCTTTAGCGCAGGGCCAGACTGCGCAACCCCTCGGCCAGCGCTTTGCGTTGGGCTGACTTGCGCTGGCGCTTCTTAGCCCAGCGCCTTCTTCCCCTTAGCGCACTTGAATGCTGCGCCGTTCATTCCCTGCGCAAGCCAACCCCCGCGGACTTGACTGCTGCGCCGCTCGCTCTCAGCTCAGCTAGGCTCAGCTCCAGCGCAATCCAACCTTAGTACAGCTCACCCCAGCACGCTTGACTCCAGCGCAACCCGCTCCCAGCGCAAGCCAACTTCGGCGCAACCCGACCCAGCGCAGTCCATCCCCTGCGCAGTCCATCTCCTGCGCAGTCCATCCCTTGCGCAGTTTATCCCCTGCGCAGTCCATCCCCCTCTGCGCAATCTGATCCCCTGCGCAACCCACTTGCCCATGATGATTTGGTTTTATTTCTTTGACTTGACTTCTCTTTTATAGATTAGAGTTTTGGAATCTTGTTCCACACAACACGACTGTCTCGACCCAACTTGACCTGGCACGGTTTTGGTGCTTGCTTATGACTAGTATGGTTTTCGTGATTTTGGTGAAGTATGATTCTGGTACTTTCTGATCTTCTTGATAGTGACCCGATGGGGTGCCCCCTTAACTTTTAAACTGTAATTCATGATTAATCTTTGCAACTGGATAACTTGATAGTGGCCCGTGGCGGCGTACTCCTGACTTGTAACTTGTAATTTGTAACCTGTGTAATGACCCGCTCCGCCCTAGCGGAACGCCGATTCAAACGGCAAATGCAACGACTCAAACGAGCCGTCGACCCGAAGAGTTGGCATCGACCCGATGAAGAATCGATGCAAGGCTTACATTGGCCCGTCAAGATGAATCCAGACTTAGACTTTCAAAGGCGCGCTCAGAGTTCGCTCGGCCTATGCGAACATCGCTAAGGTGGGTGGCTCCGATGAACCCGTCTTTGCTTAGCCTAGACACATAAAAATACGGACACTATCACGAGAATCGCTAGGCGATAGCACCGTGCATGCTAATAAATGACTCAATGCACCTAGCTAAGGGAATAATCCTATCTTATATGCTTGTATAGAATATGGAAAGGAACTTGAAAAATGTGAACTCTCGCACCGCACTCCATGCTCGTGCTAAGGCACAAGCTTGCGTTCAACAATGAAACAATGAATGGATTTCAACAATGAAACGGGAAGACTATCAACATAGTCGTTCCGAGTAGAGTATAGCAACATTGAAAGATTATGGGACCGATGGGTCGCCAAGGCGACTCCCGCACTGGGAGTTGCGTAATTGTATGAATGAATGAATCAATGAATGAATGAATGAATATGTGAATGAATCAACGAAAGAATGAACAAGTGAAAGAAAGAAAGAATGAATGAAAGATAAGATGGAAAGAATAGTTAGTGACAGGTGTGACGGGCACGTGCAACGGGGCTCGCTACCCGCGTTGCACAGACGCCAACCTGGTCGATAACGCATTAACGCTAAGGGTTAGCCTACGGCGCGGAGACAGCCATTAAGTTAAAATGACAAATAAAACGAAATGGTCGTGGACACCT
Source organism: Iris pallida (assembly GCA_029216955.1). Lineage (NCBI taxonomy): Eukaryota > Viridiplantae > Streptophyta > Magnoliopsida > Asparagales > Iridaceae > Iris > Iris pallida. The sequence continues at coordinate 4,727 of JANAVB010018646.1, forward strand.
CCATCGTATACGGGGGAGAGGCGAAATAAGGGTATTTCCTGCGGCAATGTCAAAGTGTGAAGGACGTGCCGGTCCGGACGGAAATAAAAAATATGGCTTACGGGCTGCCTGAGTGCGGGCTTGGCCACCAGGGGACGTAAGGCCGGGTATTTCAAAAGACTATCAGGGTGTACCAAGCCGCACGCCATGATAGGTGATGAAATTACCAAGGAGAAGACATATCCAAATTGGCTTGTGATGCCAGCGACCGATGCATATGGATTAAGTGGGATTTGCTGGTGGCAATCCACGTGCAAGTCCTTGCATTGAAATCAAAGTAGTCTAAGTTAACTAAATGAAGTACCTTCGGAACAGGCTTGAATATATATACACCAGATAATCGAGAGTACTTCGGCAAAGGAGTTAGAAAATACGCCTACGACGTGCTAGGACCCGAGGTAGGGACACGCCCTTGACATTGAAAAGTTCACATGAATCACGTTAAGTTATTTCCTATGAATTGTTGACTAACTTGGTTTACTTTGGACAGGGAAGGCCGGACGGTAAGTATGGGTAAGTCGTGTATGTATTTTCATACGACATTCGAATTCGGCAACAAGAGATAGGTTTGGAATATGCCATAAAATTGATCCTAAGGCAAGATTAGAAAGACAATAAATGATAGACGGTGCACAAAAGTAAATATAACGTGTTTGGTAATAATAGCATTGTGGGCGAGCTAGCCTCCCCACCAGTGCATAATAATGTACTGATAACACCACAGTCTGCTTGCAGGAAGCAGGAAACGTCGGCGGGTGCGGAGCTTCCCTCGAACGTGCTAAGACGCGGAGCTATCTTCGAGCCTTGGAGCGTTGCAAGGAGCTGAAGCACCATATACAGGACATAATGTATTGTAACATCGCCATGAATCATTCCATCTTGTAAGCCACTTGGCACACCTTTTATGTTTCAGAGAGAGAGAAAGCTTGAGTGACTTGTAAACTCGGCCTAGCGTCGCTTATAAACTTCTTGAATATCAATAAAGAGTTTGAATTCGCTTCAATTTGTGTTCATTTACTTTCCGCTGCAAATGGGGACACTCTGTGCGACTCTGTGTCCTAGCTCAAATCGGCCGTTTCTGGACTTGGCCTTGCACGGGCGTAACCTAGGCCCGTGCGGCATCACGCCTTAGCGAGGACGATCGCTCCTACGGGAGCGGGGCTTGACAGATTGGTATCAGAGGACGGCTTCACGTCCTTGGACTTCATTTCGATTTTCTCAGTTTTGAAAGCTCGGTTGGAAACAAAGAAGTGTACGCTCTCTCTCTCGTTGTGCCTTGGGATGTTCCATACAATAAGTCTAATATTTTTAAAAGCTCGTACAAGTACTCGGTTGAAGGGATCAATATGCGAAGGCCTTTGTGCCGAACCACGACGTACTTGAGTTGGAAGGAACCGATGCTAAGAGTTAGTAGAACACAAGATGTGCTTGAATAACCTTACGCTGACAATAGAGAACGAGTATGCGAGACCGAAGTATAGTTCGAACGGGATGGCTATGCACACGGCCTTCTGGCTAAGTTGTGCCGCGTGTCGCACACCTCGACTTTTGGGTGCAATCGGGTTGCGAGCGATATCAAGTATCGCTCGATCGAGAACGGAGATACACTTTGAGTGTCTATCGATAGGAACGATATTGAGTTAACGCTTAGGTGTACCTAAAAGATTGGCTTGGATTTTGAGGATTAGTGCGAACGACTTAGTACGTCGAGACGACGTGAGTGATTACGCTAGAAATTCATCGAACGAGTCTGAAGGATGTCTTAGCGCATGACGCGAACGTGATTGAGGACTAGATCGTATGGCTTGAATCCGAGTGGTGTATGTGATAGGTTCGGAGAAGAATAAGAATGAGTGTCGACGACTAGTCGAGTGGCTCGAACCCTGAGTGGTGTATGGACGTCATAAAAATTGTTCGAGCGAGACTAAAGGAGTTACGGATCGTACGAGTATGTCGGCAAGCGATGCGATCGTGCAAAGCCTTAGAACGTGTCACGCTTAGTTGGTCGTGACTTCAAAAGTCCCGAACGAGTTGTCGCTGGACAACTTGTCAATGGGCAACGCGAGTTAGAAAATGGTTCGGAACGAAGAATGAAAATGAATGGTCTTGATCGAAGAAACTTAGAGAATCGTGCTTACGATTTCGGATTGATTCAAATGAATTGTGACTTGAGTTTGAACAACGATCTTAAAACTAGCTTAAGGAATAACAGTTGAACTTGATCTTGAATATTAAATAAAATTGTGGAATATCCAACTCGGACAACAGCATCAACGTACGACTCGAAATCGGTTGCAAAGGAAGATCGTCAGGTTACGCATATCGTCGATGGTATTGAGGCGTATCAAAGATCGATATGCGATAACTCGGGGGTACTCTGATTCGATGAATGACGATTGTGCAAATGTCATTGTTCCGTTGGATGCTATACTTGGGATGTTAAAAATGTGTCAAGAAAAGATAGACTTGGCTCGAGGATTTTCTAGTTGAACGCATGACGGTCAGACTGTCGAATTGATTTGGCTTGGATGAAAATGATAATGCTTGGATTTGCTTCATTGGCAACCACAACGTTGACGTTCTTGTCTTATACGAGCGTAACTCCAGCCTTGCACATGCGTCGCGCCGGATTAGGATGATCACTCCGCGTGAGCGCTGATATGGTGATTCATACAGCGGGAGTGATTGAACTTGGATGGCGTAGCAATTTGATTACTTCGACTTATGGTTTGACGTGAAGGTAAACTCGAGAATGAATTAGTGTGTTTGAAGAATTGAACTTGAGGATTGAGTAGGTCCAATCCGCGTATCGAGAATGGGTTAGTCTAAAACTCAAACAAGAGTTACGCCCCGATGAGAATGATTATTCCGCGGGAGCGTTGCATGGTTATTCATGAACCGCCGTGGATAATCGAACTCGCGTGAGATTGGGGCACAATATATTGTCGAGCTGGATGACCTCGTAATTGAATACATGAATTGGTTAGAACTGGTGATTGAACGAAATTGAATATATGCAACGTAAGTCTTGATGCGAATTAGGTGATCATGCTCGATGTTTAGAAATTTGAGTGAAACGAACTTGGATAGAAACTCCCGTACAAGCGAACAAATGGTTTGACCATAGGATTTGGGGAGAGCATCGTACAACGACCTTGTACGACGAGCCACGGACCTAACGTGTAACTATGACTTTGTGAGCTGACCTAGCGGATAGGCGGACGACCCTATGCCGAGTGATTGAACCTGTGCGATGGCATTTACAGTATCGTCTGGACGGATGATAGACTTGGGCAACAAGACTTAGAGTAGGACGGGAAACTGGGAGTGTGCGTGAACGATGATGAGATTGGCCCCAAACGAAGGAAATGATAGGGATGGATGATGCGCAAGTAAAGTTAGGATAACAAATTGAATCATTGATTGGAAGACGTACTCGGTGATAGTGCGATACTTGATCTTGAATTGGACGAAAATTACTTAGACTTGGTCGACCCCGCTAAGAAGAAATCGTATTGATTTCGTAGACAAGAACGCTTGAGTAGCGAATCAAATCATCTCGAGGCCCGAGATAAACGATAGTGAGATGCATGAGTTCAATTTTAAATCGAAGTTAGCAAAACGATCGGCAAATCAAAACTATCACGAGTAGCTTGTTCGACTTCGCTAATCGCTAAGCTTGGTTGAAATGTACGTATTCGGGGGACGCCTTGGATACGTGCACGATCCAAACTCAGCGATATGATGAACTCGAATGCAGCTGCAAGTGGGTGTTGCGATGCGCATGAACGAATGAGTGAGTTGCCTCAGCCTATGACCCTTGTATTTGATAAATTACAACGCACCCCGTGCGACCGTTTTAATCCCATAATACGTCAAAATAGCAACCAGTCGAAGAAACACGACAATTGAATAAGGACCATCAACTCTGAAATGAATGAAAAGCCATTCAATAAAAATCGACCAAACGTATGCGACACGAAACTTGGAAAGGTATCGAGTATAGTTCGGTGCCATAGAACGATAGAGCCGTTCGATAGGGATTGCCTAAGAAACACGACGACGTGAGTTAAGGAATGGTAGGATGACCTGCACTCAGGAAGTCTCGAGGACGAGACTTGTTTTGAGTGGTGTATTATGTAATGACCCACTCCGCCCTAGCGGAACGTCGATTCAAACGGCAAATGCAACGACTCAAACGAGCCATCGACCCGAAGAGTTGGCATCGATCTGATGAAGAATCGATGCAAGGCTTACATTGGCCCGTCAAGATGAATCCAGACTTAGACTTTCAAAGGCGCGCTCGGAGTGTCGTTCGGCCGATGCGAACATCGCTAAGGTGGGTGGCTCCGATGAACCCGTCTTTGCTTAGCCTAGACACATAAAAATACGGACACTATCATGAGAATCGCTAGGCGATAGCACCGTGCATGCTAATAAATGACTCAACGCACCTAGCTAAGAGAATAATCCCATTTTGTATGCTTGTATAGAATATGGAAAGGAACTTGGAAAATGTGAACTCACGCACCGCACTCCACGCTTATGCTAAGGCACAAGCTTGCGTTCAACAATGAAACAATGAATGGATTTCAACAATAAAACGGGAAGACTATCAACATAGTCGTTCCGAGTAGAGTATAGCAACATTGAAAGATTATGGGACCGATGGATCGCCAAGGCGACTCCCGCACTGGAGTTGCGTAATTGTATGAATGAATGAATCAATAAATGAATGAATGAATATGTGAATGAATCAACGAATGAACGAACAAGTGAAAGAAAGAAAGAATGAATGAAAGATAAGATGGAAAGAATGGTTAGCGACAGGTATGACGGGCACGTGCAACGGGGCTCGCTACCCGCGCTGCACGGACGCCAACCTGGTCGATAACGCATTAAGGCTAAGGGTTAGCCTACGGCGCAGAGATAGTCGTTAAGTTAAAATGACAAATAAAACGAAATGGTCGTAGACACCTCCATCGTATACGGGGGAGAGGTGAAATAAGGGTATTTCCTGCGGCAATGTCAAAGTGTGAAGGACGTGCCGGTCCGGACGAAAATAAAAAATATGGCTTACGGGCTGCCTGAGTGCGGGCTTAGCCACCAGGGGACGTAAGGCCGGGTATTTCAAAAGACTATCAGGGTGTACCAAGCCGTACGCCATAATAGGTGATGAAATTACCAAGGGGAAGACATGTCCAAATTGGCTTGTGAGGCCAACGACCGATACATATAGATTAAGTAGGCTTTGCTGGTGGCAATCCACGTACAAGTCCTTGCATTGAAATCAAAGTAGTCTAAGTTAACTAAATGAAGTACCTTCGGAACAGGCTTGAATATATATACACCAGATAATCGAGAGTACTTCGGCAAAGGAGTTAGAAAATACGCCTACGACGTGCTAGGACCCGAGGCAGGGACACGCCCTTGACATTGAAAAGTTCACATGAATCACGTTAAGTTATTTCCTATGAATTGTTGACTAACTTGGTTTACTTTGGACAGAGAAGGTCGGACGGTAAGTATGGGTAAGTCGTGTATGTATTTTCATACGACACTCGAATTCGGCAACACGAGATAGGTTTGGAATATGCCATGAAATTGACCCTAAGGCAAGATTAGAAAGACAATGAATGATAGACGGTGCACAAAAGTAAATATAACGTGTTTGGTAATAATAGCATTGTGGGCGAGCTAGCCTCCCCACCAGTGCATAACAATGTACTGATAACCCCACAGTCTGCTTGCAGGAAGCAGGGAACGTCGGCGGGTGCGGAGCTTCCCTCGAACGTGCTAAGGCGCAGAGCTATCTCTCGAGCCTTGGAGCGTTGCAAGGAGCTGGAGCACCATATACAGGACATAATGTATTGGAACATCGCCATGAATCATTCCATCTTGTAAGCCACTTGGCACGCCTTTTATGTTTCAGAGAGAGAGAGCTTGAGCGACTTGTAAACTCGGCCTAGCGCCGCTTATAAACTTCTTGAATATCAATAAAGAGTTTGAATTCGCTTCAATTTGTGTTCATTTACTTTTTGCTGCAGATGGGGACACTCTGTGCGACTCTGTGGCCTAGCTCAAATCGGTCGTTTCTGGACTTGGCCTTGCACGGGCACAACCTAGGCCCGTGCGGCATCACGCCTTAGCGAGGACGATCGCTCCTACGGAAGTGGGGCGTGACAACCTGTAACTTGTAACTTGACTTGACTTGATGCTGTTGCGATGGCTAACTTGACTCATATAATCAACTCTGACTCCGTAGATGTTCATTCTTGCTGCTTGTGAAATCCACTTGTCTTGTCTTGCATCATGTCTAGGACGTGACTCCCTGGTTACCACAGTCAGGGATTCACACTGAATATGGGTTAGGTTAATGACTAGATCAAACTATAGTTCATGGAGAATTTCCAGTCTCATGCAATCTCGTTATCTGGGCGCTTTAAACGGACTTGTAGCCTGCCGACGAGTAGGGCACATTTCCAGCACACTGTTACGTGTTGCACCCTCTAAGTCACCTAAGGGTATATCATCTCCAGGACGATGTACCCAACCATACTCTCAACCCGCGGAAGGATAACTGGATAGTCTGCAGGGCTTGGGACTAGAAATTTCTCATTTGCATCTTGCTAGTAACTAGGCTTGTGATAATCCTAGTTAGTTAAGTAGTAAGCCGTAGTAATTGTTTGGCCGCTTGTGAATGGATGGTGTCCAACGTTGTCTAAGTCTCATCTAGTCCCTGCACCTGGTACCCCTGAACATGGTTGTTTTACTTCTCATAACAATAAATGGATAGAGACAAGTGCTATTCAGGCGAAGGGTTACAACCCCGGTCCTTGGGTTGTAATCTGGCTCCTAGAATGGTTCCATGTCCCTAGTCGTTTATTGTCCTGCTGTACTTTTATTACCTGTACTTTTCTTCCATTTTCTTATGATTCTGATATGCTAGCTTTTGTCCTTATTTCGTGGCCTCCTTTGTGGCACTTGCTCTTTCTGGGTGTGAGCACCCTGAATTTTGAGTTGATTTTTTTTTTCCTGATTGATTGGTTTTGATAAATAATTTATTCTGTTATTTTTCCTAAGTGTACTTTTCCGTGCCATTGATATTTGGAGTATCAGGGATGTTCAACTCTGGAAATCTTTTTCACGAGTTTTGGAGTGGACAGGATTACCTTCATGACGGTATATGGTGTCCCACTCAGACTTGTTCCCTTGTGCTCTTTTGCTTCGCTGAACTTCAGGTCGAATTAGACCGTTTGATTATTAATTGATTTTTCCTACTCTTTTCCTTGATCATTTTTAGCACGTTACCGTGACTTTTAATTTGGGAGCCCAAGACCAGTCAGTTTCTTGAAACCACCTCCTCATTGATGATCTACTCGAGACGCTCTTCACCTTTGACCTTCGTGTCCCACTCAGACACGTCATTTTGTGCTCCATTTGATTCGCACAACTTTTCCGACATGTGACCCGATTTTATTTCACTCCACGACGTCACATTCATCTTCCAACTTGAATTATGGGTCCCCTGTCGACCAAAACATGTCCGCCCCAACTATGGACATGGCCCACTTTGAGCCTACTACCCGTCCGCCACTTGTGTCCCATTTATTGGAATCTCTATGTGCTACTTATTCACTTATGATCATCAACGCCTAATTTTAATTCGATTTTTGCACAATGTCCGATTTTGACCCAATCCGGCTCCACCGAGTCCAGTCCAGCTCCATGTTGCCCTCCATCATGACACCCTCGCTTTCCTCGTCCAAAAATAATATTAAATATCATGTTTGCCTATTTCTATATTTATTGGAATTTTTCTTGAATTAAATCCTATAGAAATTACCTATTTTCTCTATTTTCCATCATAGCCTTTGATTCTCCTAATTAAATCCTACCCATCCAATCCCTACATGTAAATTTTTCCTACAGCCAACACACTCTAGACGGCCCTAAATTCTAGGAGAGGCAACTCATTTCTCTCTCTTCCCCCATTTCAATTATTATCACTCTCATCCTCTCTCTCTTCTTCTATTATTTCCTACACACAAATAACCACACCAGCACCTACACCAAGCCATGCCCAACCACCATTTCACTCCATGGCCCGACCCCCAACTCCGGCGTGGCCTCATCGCCGGCCACCCTGGCTGAGCTCGGCCACAGCAGCCATCTCCTCCACCTCTCTTCCTCCTCCTCTTCAATACAACTACACCACCACCATAGCCACCACTCCGCCACCTTAGCCCCGCAGCCATCCTCGCCGAGGTACGCCGCCGCCCATAGCCTCGCAGGGCCAGGCCAGGAAGCCGCCCCTGCCGGGCCAGGCTGAGCCGGCGCTGCCATGCAGCAGCTGCAGCAGCAGCTTCATGCGCGTACACTTGCAGGCGCGCACATGCGCGCGCGCTTGGGCCGCCGTCGTGCACCGCTGCGCCGCCGTGTGGGCCGCCGTGGCCCTGGCCGTGCACCTCCCTCTCTCCGACGAACCGTCCCTGACGGCCACCATCCTCCGGGACGCGCCGTCGAGGCGATTTGTGCGTTTTGAACGACGTCCCGTCGTGACGCGCGCGGGATCGAGTTCGTTTTGGCACTCCGTCGCAGCAACTTCGCACACGATTTCCCGGAGATCCGACCGTTGGATCGTCGACTTCTTCGCTCTGTCGCAATCTCGGTATATCCCTTCATCCCTGTCAATTTTCGTCCGTTATTTTTATCATTTGATACATGAAAACCGGCCACCAAGTTGACCGTTTAAATTGTATTAAATTTGGACAGTTTCGCGGGGCCAACTTCGTCAGCTTGTATCTACTCCACCGCAGCTCCGTTTGGCATGCTACTAGTTCCGGTTTGAAGCTGGTATAACCCTCTTACTACCCCTCCAGTTTTGTTTCATTGTGAGCTTGTTTGATTGGTTGAATTCGACGCCAAAGTTGGCCGTCCAAATTCGTAATTTCCAACTTGTAAAATTCCATTTTTGAACACGGGACTCCAGATTTCATTTCTGACGCCACCATTAGACTCGTGGCGTCGTTCTGGCATGTTTTCATTTAAAATCTGTTAGATTTGGAGAACGTGGGCCCGGGCACATTTTTCGGTGCAAAGCGGGTCCCACTTTCTGGGTCAACGGGACTTTTTGACGCCGGCTCATCGGAATCCAATTCCGGATATACCGTTGAGTTCGTATCGTCATTCTAGACTCGTTGACATATAATTTGCTAGGTTTTGGTGGACATTGGATCCGGCACGTATTTCGGTGCAAGTCGGATACCCATATTTGGGTCAACGGGTCATTTTGAGATCGGCTCATCGGAATTCAATTTCGGAGATACCGTTGAGTTCGTATCATCATTCTGGACTCGTTGACAGGTAGTTTGCTGAGTTTTGAGAACTTTGGCTCCGGCACGCATTTTCGTGCAAACCGGAATTCCAAGTTCTGGTCAACGGGCCAAATTGAGATCGGGTCAACGGAATCCAATTCTGGAGATACCGTTGGGTTCGTATCGACATTCTGGTTTCGTGGACATATAATTTGTTATATTTTGTAGACTTGTTTCCTTGCACGTTTTTCGGTGCAAAATGGCTCCGACACGGACACCGTTTTGACCCGAAATTACCTTTTTACCCTTGTGTCCAAATTGGACCGTTGGGTAGGCTATCCTAGCTAATTTAACCATTCTGGACACGTTGGCGATGTTCATTTCATCGTCCGATAATGTTTGTTGATAAATTCTCTGAGTTTAAACCTTTTTATAATTAATTAATAATTAATTCATATAATGTTCGTATTTCGGGATTAGTACAACGAAACTGAGATCAGCCAATTCCAGTGATCTCACATCGCTGAAATTGACAAGTTGGATACGTGGATCACTATAATAAGATTATCAACCTTACCGATAATCTTCTATCTCAATTTGCGTGTCGTAAGTTTCGACGTACAAATAACGAAGTACATTTTATTAGACTAGAATTGACCCTGTTTGACCAGAGTTGACCAGTTGACCCAAAGTCAACTGTAAGTCAACACTGACCTAGTTTGACTAGATTATTGACCGGAGTCGACCTAGAATTGTTTGACTTAGAAGAACCTAGAATAATGTAGATTGATTATAGAGATTCATTTATTACAACTTGAACACTTGTAACCTGTGTTGCTTTAAATAGGACTCTGTGGCTTCAGTGGGACCCCCCTATACTTATCAGCTGTTCAGGTTATCGAGGCGAGTACATTCTCTGATCATTTCATATCCTGCTTAGAATTATTTCCTGCAGTAGATTACTTTACTTGTATTGTCACGATGGTCACAGGATTGGTATATGGATCCCTTCTTGAGATGTTATCCTTAGGGAGCATCGGGTACTACATGTTCTGTGCGTTTCACTTACGGCGTATCATATGCTTCATTGGTTCTTGATCACTTACGACATATACTCTTATGATCGTTAGAGTCTTCCTAGAATCCTTCTCCTATGGGACTACTATGTATCACCTTCGGGGTCTATCACCTTCGGGGCTATCACCTTCGGGGTCTACCACCTTCGGGGTCTACCACCCTTCGGGGGCTGTTACATAGCATCATATAACATAACCTGGCTGGATCCTTGTATTGATTGGGGGTACGGGGGAGTAGAAATGGAAATGCGAATAATACCCAAGTAGTATCTTATCAGAATCTCTTCCATAGTGTCTTATCAGAATCTCCTATGTCATTTACATGTCTATATTGTACTCTGACTCACTAGCCACATGTTAGTTCTTTATTTATAGTAGATATTTCTATTACAGCTTTCTCTCTCTGTTTACATACTGCACTTCTTTCAGTACTTGTATCTTACTTTATTGCATGAATATATTTTCTAACCTGCTATGAACTGTTGAGATGTATTGTGCTCGCTCATGTCCTGACTGGACCTGATGATAAATTTTACAGATAGCCTGGGATTGCCTGCTAGCCTAGGGGAGACACATTAGAGGTTGTTTAGGTAGTTTTTATTTTTGTCTGGAGTTGTATTTACTTTGTGGATTACTGTATCTATATTTGAGTTTTGAGATGTATTTCTGGAATTATGTATCTTAGACACTTAGACTTCTATCTCCTGTATCTCTTTGGATTTTATGTTTTATCTATCCTTATCATGCTCTACCTTAGATGTGACTGAGTCTGTATCTGCTATGTCACCCCCATTCGGGGAGTATAAACTGTTTAGTCTTATACTGTTATATGCATTGAGACCTAGGACAGCGTTCTACCGTCGACACTGCGCGTAGGCTGGACATTGTTACGTTCTTGTGCCCTAACTCTACGGCGTGTTTTCTATAAATAAATTCCTTTATTTATTGTGTATCTGGGAAAATTACAACTGTGGGAATCTGATCTAGAAGACGATCACTTTATCCCTTGGACTATACGAAGAAGAAAAGCTCTCAAAATTTTGACAGTAGATAACTATGTATCTGTACCATGAATGAGAAAAAGAACTCTATTTATAGAGTCAAAATAAAACAGAAAAGATAACTGTCTTCACAGCCTGTGCTTAGTTGAAAATCACGCAGGATTTAACATACGCAAGGTTGTGAGAAGTTACTGGACGTGGCCTGTAACTGTTGGACACATGGCGATCATGCATGAGTCGTGTGCAAGTTACAGGACACGCAGGCGAGAGATCAGTGGCATGGCTGCCACGTACTCCAATTTGATAAAATCCACGCAGACTTGTTGAAGACGAAATCCATGCAAACTCGGTGTAGAAAGCTTCAAAATCTATGCAAACTTGGGGCAAGAAGCTTCAGGATCCACGCAGACTCGAGGCAAAAATGCTTCAAAATCCACGCAGACTTGAGGAAGAAAACTTCAGAATCCACGCACGTTTGAGATGAAATCTTACAAATACACACAGATTTGAGATAGAACTGCCAGCTGTCTTGATTTGGCGTGCCTCGACTGACACAAAATCTCTGACAGTGATTGCTTTTGTCAGTCGTATTAAGACAGAAGCTCTTTTGGTACGCCAACATGACAAAGGTTGAGTCTTGCTGAAGAAGATTTCAAAAATTACGCAATAGACGGCTGTGATCTCTCGAATTCTGTGCATACGTGGCATACGAAGAGACATTCTTCGACTGTCGTGCTGTCAGTCATAATTACTCTCTAGCAAATGATGAGCTGTTCCCCAGCGTGATTTGTAAATATTGTCTGGATCAACTGAGCGTGACTTTTGACTCTGTCCTGATCAACTCAGCGTGACTGTCATTTTTAAAGGCCTACAAAATCCCCTTCAAAGTTTTCGAAAATTGAAAAGACTTCAAAATTTTCGAAATACTTTGAAAATAAGATAAAAATGAACTTAGTCACGTTGAGATGACTTCAAATTTTTCGGAAGTCGGAAAGACTTCGAAGTTCTTTGAAAACATCCAATGAACTTATTAAATGTCATGATGATTCTTCATTTTTCAAGACTGATTGCATCCAATTTATGGTGAATATGAACGCGCCGGCGAGCTCTGTTATATAAACAGGGAGAGGATTTATTTTTAATCTTCATCTTACGTCAACATGACACCAAAGGAGAAAGCTGAGGAAGAAGCACGCAAGTTGGGCTTTTGTTCCCATGGTGATCCCACTTTTGAGGGTAAAGAACCGGAGCCTCTGATTTTCGAGTTCAAAGACGATCCCATGCAATTAGCCAAGAATTTCTTGAGCTATTTTGGTCTGAACGGATCGTTCTCTTCCAATGAACGCAGCCTTGCAGAGCAGCGTGAAATGTTGAAGGCTCTGTTACACCGTATGGGGGTCAAGAGCGTAGAAGACTGGGCGCTAAGCTCAGTCGCTCTGCTAAATAGAGCGTGTCTTTTATACTTTGTCTTCTTTTGAAAATGTTGCACTTTTTCTTTTGTCTTTTGTAAGGCCATCAGTGCCTGTCTTGAAGAATGTAGTACAACTTTTGTGTTTGAACAGCGTGCATTAATGAAGAATGTTAATTAGCACTCTTTGACTGTTTCCAAAGTTGCGCTGTCTTCCACACACGTGACACTCATTCCATAATTTATGAGCGCTATTTATGTGAATCTTTTCCAAGAATAGGCTTGTACTTTGTCCTTTAAATAGATAGATAAGTTTCACAGATACTCATCTCCCATTCTTCTTCTTCTTTTCTGAGCATGAAATTTTTGGGAGATTTCATTCTCAAACAGGAAAACAATGTTTTCTAATGTTCGATTTATGCACACTGTATCAAACATGGGTTTGCCAATCCTTAGCACCAAACTTGAAGGTAAGTCCAGTATAGTACGCATACTATGTTGTCGCTGTTAAAATAGGCTTTTTGTTTCTGACTGAATAATGCACGCTTGACTCGCCAGTGCGTGCCAAATGACATTTCTGTTGATTTAATCTCTTCTTCCTTGATGCTTTCTAGGAATTCGGCTGAAAACTTTCTTTAGAACTGGCATTGGTGATGTGGATGTTGTGGAGAATATCCTGCTGACACCAACATCAGGGAGCTCATACGCTTTTGACGTGTACATCAGACAACTCAGAACTCTTCGTGGGATAGAAGGGTCTTCCTCAGATGGTAGGAAGAGCCTTATATACGAGAGTTGGATGGTGGAGTCAACTCTACCCCGAAAAATCGGGTAGTAGAGTTCCTTTCACGGCAGAACTAGGAATTGTATCCCAAGGTTTGGATACATTCCTGTCTCCTCTGAAAGGCCGCTCCTAATCCATCAGTTGTATTGGCAGCACCACAACTTCGGGCTGCCATACTCTGTGGTTCTCCTCTCGTCTGAGAGAGAAGACCAGAGTTTGATTCCTGCTGATCTGGTCGTGACTGGGACCCAGACAGTCAGGAACTGCCACCAACAACGAACCTGACGGAGAAGGTCCGACGGAAGATCCAAAGAAAAGATAGATCTCTATTAGGTTATTGTGTGGTGTAGAATGAAAATCCAAGATTTGTAATAGATTTCCATTATGATTTGTAAGAAAGTCTAAGAAAAATGTAATAGACTTTTTGTGATGAAATAAATGGAAATGATAATTCTTCTATGCTCAAAGATTTGTATTTGTGGATGAATCGTGGACATGATAGATAATGAAATCTTCTTTTCTGTTTTAGAGTATATGATATTCAGAGGTATTATGGACGTGAATATGTAGGAACTCAAAAGAAAATAGATTGATTTCTATGCAGAGGTCAAAAATGACAAATGAGTAAGTAGATTCGGAATTGATTCAGAGGTTATGAAAACGTGATCAATAACGAATCCCCACTTAATAAATTGATAGAAGATTATGAACGGACGAACCGTTTAGAAATGATGAACGATGAACCGTCGAATGAATGTAATAAATGAACGGATGAACCGTCAAGTATTAATGAACGGGCGAACCGTCTGATGAATATGACGTTTCATTATTTGAGAAATTTCTGCCTATAATATAGCAGAAATCGACAAGAACGAACACTCCTTCTTTCAAACATAAAAATGTCGTCTGAAGAAGCATCCAAGAAGGCTGAAATTGCCATGAAGGTTCAGAAAGGTACTGAAGAACACCCTGCTGATCCAGTTCAATCGAAGAAGGCGGAAGCAGGCGAAGGTTCGTCTGCACCCAAGCCACCAAGGGATATTTGGACTTCCTGCTCGAACCAGGAAGGACTGAAGAAGAGGAAGCCATGAGGACGGCAGTCTGCAAATTTCTTGTGGGTTCCAGCAAGGAGATCCTCGGCTCTTTTGCTGATCACGTCTTCGAGAAGGACGGCAGTGGACCATGTCCAAATGTAGAAAAGGATGATAATGATCTTCTTTAATATCATGTACCATCATTCATGATTAAAATAAAATAAAAATTTTATTTTTTAAACATGAATTTGTCTGATGATTACAAGCATTTACATTTATACATAGTACTTTTTAAGGAATTTGCCATTGATAGGCATCAAAACTTTTCGACCATCCAATTCTGAGAGTTGATAAGCTCCATTTGAGAAAACTCTGCTCACAATATAGGGTCCTTCCCACTTTGCGTCAAATTTGCCCTTGCTCATATGAGTCATAGTCATAGGACGTCTGACTGTTAGAACAAGTTCTCCTTTTTTATAAGATCGAACTCTGACTTTCTTATTAAAAGCTCTTGAGATTCTAGCTTGATAGAATTCAATATTCTGTTGAGCAGATAATCGCTTTTCATCCAAAGCTTCTAATTCCTGAAGTCGAAGACGATCATTATTTTCAGCAGTGAGTTCATTAGCGATTGCTATCCTTAAAGAAGGAATTTGAATCTCTAATGAAAGAAGAGCTTCGCAACCATACACCAGAGAGAAGGGTGTACATTTAGTAGAATTACGAACTGTAGTGCGATAAGCCCACAAACATTCATCGAGCTTCTCACTCCAATTATGTTTGTTAGTAGAGACAAACTTCTTTAGGAGTTTAATGATGGTTTTGTTGAAGGCTTCTGCTAATCCGTTAGCTACCGGATTATACGCGGTAGAAGCCACATTATTGATCCGGTGATCATCACAGAATCGAGTAAACTTCTGACTGACGAACTGTGGTCCGTTATCATGAATAATGCGTCGAGGAACACCAAATCTATAGATAACATTATGCTTAATAAAGCTGATGACATTGGACGTCTTAACTTCAGATAAAGGAATGGCTTCGGCCCATTTGGAGAAGTAATCGGTTATTGCAAGAATAAACCGATGACCCTTGGATGACGGCGGATTGATCGGGCCGATAATGTCCATGCCCCAAGCTTTGAAGGGCCAAGACGCTGCCGTTGGATGTAGAAACTCCGAGGGTTGATGAATAAAATCTGCATGGATTTGACAAGCTTTACACTTCTTTGTATATTCGATGGCGTCTGATACCATAGTGGGCCAATAATAACCCATACGTCGAATACGGTCTTGAAGTTTTGGTCCAGGCTGATGTGCTCCACAAATTCTATCATGTGCTTCGCGAATAATTTGTTGAGCCTCATCACTGGCAACACATCGAAGAAGTAAACCATCATAAGCTCGACGATATAAGGTCTTTGTTGTATGATTGTAATAGAATCTGAGTGATCGTCGTCTGATAGATGCTGCCTCTCTCGGATCATCCGGAAGAATATCATACAAAATGAAATCTAAGAAAGAAAGTCTCCAATCTTTATCCGTATTCTAAATCTCAGATGAATTACTGAAGATAAATTCCATGCTGGAATCAAATGAAGATAATATCGATTTACGACTGAATCCAAATCCTCTTGTTGTGCTGACGTCATGAGATGCTGATTCTTCAATGTCAACTGGAAGTCCTAGGGTCAGGTTATTTTCAAGATAAAATAATTCTCGATTACGAACAACAATCATTTGTTGCCGTCTGATCGGAATAGCCAATACTGCCGCAAGATTAGCTAGAGCATCAGCTTCTGTGTTACATGCTCGCCTAACATGTTCAATGAAGAATTCTTCAAACGAAGAAGCCATAGATATAGCTGATCTATGATAAGGAACCAGATCTTGATGGTGAACTTCATAAGTACCCCTTATCTGATTGACAATGAGTTTAGAATCTCCATACGTCTCCAAATATTGAATATTCAGATTTTTGGCGAGTTGAAGACCAATGAGTAATACATTGTACTCAGCTACATTGTTTGAACATGGTTGATCGAGAGAATAAGCTCTTTGGATAGCAAGACCTTCTGGCGATACAAGAACGATTCCAACTCCAGCGACAATATAACCATTAGGACCTATCCTTGAAGCTCCATCAAAGAATAGACGCCAGGTAGGATCTTCTTCAGCAATTTGATTTGAATCTAGGACTTCATCTGGGATTTCATCATAGAGTTTTGAATCTTCTGGAATTGAATGAGCAGCCAGAAAATCAGCTAAAGCTTGTCCTTTGACTGACTTCTGAGGAATATAGTGCATGTCATACTAAGCAAGTAGGATTTCCCAATTAGCCAGTCGAGAATTCAAAATACTGGGTTTCTTCATCATGATCCGTATAGGATTGATCCTGGAGATGACATGAATAGTCTGGCCAATGATATAATGTCGTGTCTTTTGAACAGCGAACATCAAGGCTAGACATTCTTTTTCGACTGGTGAATAACGAGGTTCTGCTCCGGTCATAGTACGACTGAGATAATAAATGGATTGTTCATGACCATTTTGATTCTTTTGAGCGAGTAATGTACCCAATGAATGACTCATTGCTCGAGTATATAGGAGAAATAGAATTCCTGAAACGGGAGGTACCAATACTGGAGGGCTCATCAGATATTATTTTATATCATCGAATGCTTTCTGACATTCATCATTCCAGACAAAAGAGACACCTTTCTTCATAAGTTTGTTGAATGGTCTGCAGCGTCCTGACAAATTAGAGATGAATCTCCTGATATAAGCGATCCTTCCTTGAAATCCTCGTAGCTCTTTTAAGGTGCGTGGAGGACGCATCTCTTGGATGGCTTTGATCTTCTCGGGATCCACGTGTATACCTTTAGAGGTAATGATAAAGCCAAAAAATTTACTACTAGAGACGCCTAAGAAGGACTTAGTAGGGTTCATCTTTAATTGATGCTTACGCATTAGATCAAAAATAGTCTTCAAATCTTGGATATGATCCTCCTTTTGTCGACTTTTGACTGCAATATTATCAACATAGCATTCGACTGTTTTCCGTAAATGTTCACGGAATATAGTGCTCATGGCTCGTTGATAAGTTGCTCCTGCATTCTTGAGACCGAATGGCATAACTGTATAACAGTATGTACCAATCGACGTTCTGAAAGAAGTGTGCTTCTCGTCATCTGGAAACATTTTAATCTGATTGTACCCAGAATACCCGTCCATGAATGACATCCGTTCAAATCCACAGGTATTATCGATCATGACATCAGTGATTGGTAGAGGGAATTCGTCCTTAGGGTATGCCGCATTGAGATCACGGAAATCTATGCATACTCTGATCTTGCCAGTCTTTTTAAGGACAGGAACTATGTTAGCCACCCAATCGGGATGTTGTTCCTCTCTAATAAACCCGGAGGCCATGAGTTTATTGACTTCAGCTTCAATTGCATCCATAATATCTGGACGAAATCGTCGCTGTTGTTGTTTGACCGATTTGGTATTTGGCAAGATATTGAGCTTGTGAGTTACGATTTGTGGATCAAGTCCTAGCATATCTTCATAACTCCAAGCGAAGACGTCGATGTAATCACGAATGAGTTTGATCATGTCTTGCTTATCAGTTTCTGAAAGACTTTCACTGATGAATATTGGCTTGGGGGATCCCTCTTCACCAACATCTATTTGAACAAGTTTATCTTCAGTCGGAGGTCCTTTTTGCTCAAAACGGAACTCCCATTGATTATCTAACCTTTGGGCCCATTGTTCTGATTCAGGTGAAATTTCAAATTCTTCTTCGTCTTCATCACTTTTTTCAGAACGGTCAATAAAAACCATGTTGGAAGACAGAATGTTGCAGTAGAAGTCACCGATACTCGTATCGGAATCCAAGAAGTGGTACTAGAAGAATCAGATCTCTTATCTTCGTCAGATTCAGGATCTTCATGGATAATATTGATAAAAGGAGTAGGAGCAATATAGCCCAATCCGCATTTTGTCCTTCCATATTTCAGAGGAGGAATACGAACAGGTATTTTTCTTCCTTTTCCACTATTGAGGCCAGTCCTGAAGTCATAGCCCATATTTTTGATGATGTTTTTAGATTGCTGACTATAACGACGTAGTTGTAATCTTCCAATATCATCATTTTTGTCATCATCTTCTAAATCAAAAGGACTTTGGGGCCCTTTGTAAAAGAGTATTGGAATGTCTCCTGGCTTTCTGCTGGGAACTAGAAAGTATGAAGATTGTACAGGTTCTAGAGATATATCTGTATGAACAGTCTGTACAACTCCTATGGTTATTGTGCTCAAGTCATCTAACAGATGTAAATAACTATGAACATAATTGCATACATCAGCGTACTGCAAAGGTGGAGACTTTTTATTAAATGTAAAAGCAGCAATATTTACATTGGGAGAAGGCTGAGCCTTAGAGATTTTAGCCAAGTCAATGACTAAAGGGGGAGAAGAAGAAGAAGTTTTGTTTCAATTAAGATCGATAACAAATGGCTCAGAAGAGGTGAACTCCCTTGAAGCTTGAGATGGAAGAGTGGTCCGCCCTCCAACTGGAATTAGCAGAGTATCCTGTGAAGATACAGGAACTGTAGTACGTCCACTAACAAGAATGATCATTGTGTCTTGAGCAAGCGATTGAGGTAACGGAGAGATCCGTCCAGTCACTGGAATGATGAAAGAACCTTCTCCAGAGGGTTTGGGAGATTGTTGCTGAGTAGTTCGACCTTTAACAGGGATTATTAAAGTCTCACTTTGTGCATCCTCTTTCTCCATAGCTTGTATGACCCTTGTATATTCTTCTTTGTACATTCGGGAATCATTGAAATAAGCTTCAACCCCATGGAAGGGATTTATATCAGCAACTTCTTTTTGTACTCTTCTATTGCTATCAATGTACTTAAAATACTGATGAAGAGTAGAAGGCACCATATTATTTTCATGAAGAAAGGGCCTCCCAAGAAGAAGATTATAGGATCCCACGATCTCGATCACATAGAAAGTGACTTTGGATCTGAAATCGCCTATCTGAAGCTTCAGATGAATCTTTCCCAAAGGCTCGCTTCGGCTTTGATTGAATCCCAGGATAGTAGTAACCGTCTTGGAGAGTTTGTGAAGAGGGATTTTTAGTTCATCCAATAGACTCTTTGGCATTATACTTATAGCAGACCCTGGATCAATGAGGATACGATCTATCTTCATCGTATCGATATAACCAGTGTAGTAGAGAGGCCGATCATGTCGATTATCCTCCAGTAGCATGTCGTCTTGTGTATAGGTGATATTTGGGATAATCTCCAGTACACTGTTGCAATGTAAGCAAGTGGCAGGTTCTGCATCTGGCTTCTTCAATTGTGCAAGACAAGAGTCTGCCTGAAGAAGTGCTTCACTTAACGTCTCCCGAGTCTCTTTGGAAAGACGTAGAAGTTCAAAGAGGGACATTCTAGCTGGAGTATTAGCAAGCTGAGCTAAAATGTCGAAATTATAAGGCTTCTAAAGTCCAAGAGGAGAGGACTTCTTGATTGGTTTATCAAACCGAGCCTGTTGTTTGCCTTTCTCCAGAACTGTAGGCTTGGGAGGAACAGGTTCAACCGGTGTAGTTGAAGGAACAGGTGCAGTAGATGATTCTTCTTCAGGAGGAACATTAGGAGCATCTTTATCAGCTGAAGGGATATCAGGAGTATCCTCAGGATTCTTGGAATAATCCTTTAGATAAGGTTTCCCCGTTCGAGTAGCAAGTGCTTCTTCCTTCTCTTTTGGCTCTGTGTCGGAGGTAGATCCAAGAGACGTCATATGACATGACTTAATCTTTTCAACCTTCTTGGACTTTTGAGAAGTAGTCTTTTGAGGAGAAGGTGATTCAAAATCTGCCACTAGATCAGGATGAATCCACATATAATTTCTCCAGTTTCCAAAGTGATTGGCACTAATCCTTCAGAATATGGAGGAGGAATATTCACTATTTCAAGAGTTGTCTTGGGAATAGAAACAATCCTACTTTCCAGGAGTTGAGGAGGGAAATCTCCGAATTGCATAAAGACGACGTTGGAGGTGACGGTCTTCTCTTTTGGAGTAAGGGAGATAGCTCCAGATTTAATCATTTCTTGGATCTTTCCTTTCAGTACATAACATGTACGAATTGTATGACCCAGCATTCTGTGGTATGGACAGTATTTGGGATGATCTGTCTTACCAGCTTCATCAGGTTTCTTGATCTCAGGTAATTGTATTTTATTACCTTTCAGCAGACATTCAAAGATACCAAGGACATCATCATCATCGAAAGAATATTCTTCTTTGGGGCGAGGTGTTCTTGATTGTTGAGTTGTAGAGGCAGGAGCTTGAACAGTTGATACATCTTTGCTCTGAAGATTAACTTCAAGAGTTTCTTTTCCTTTGCGAGCATTGTTTTTATTGTTAGTACCTTGACCTGTTTCTTTGGGAGTCATCTGCACTCCTAAACCTTTGAAGGTTTCAGCACTAATTTCTGTAGCCTTGGCACTAACTATGAAAGAAGGCCAGTCTTGAAATTAGGTGGATCCTGTCCACATGCTGATGATTGGTAACAAGTTTGATTTGCATGTGTCGATGGTGACAGTATCAGGAGTTCCAAGAGGCATCTTCAGAGCTTCTCTTCGAAACCGTTCAATGTAATCCTCTGTAGTTTCATTATTTTTCTGCTTGATTCTAATAAGAGAAGACATAGTCATGTCATTGAGCCCTTCATAGAACCGTTCAAGAAACATCTGTTTGAAACCAGCAAATGAGGTAATACACCCATCTGGGAGACTTCTATACCATTCATAAGCAGTTCCCTTGAGACATCCAATAAACATCCGAGTAAGGAGAGCATCACTTGGTTGCAACTGGTCAGTCATCACTTCAAAGTGATTAATAAACTGACTTGGAGAAGTGGTTCCATCATAGAATGAGATAGTAGGAGGCTTGTATTTAGGAGGATATGATACTTGCTTCCATTCTATCGGATAAGGTTGTTTGATGCCTAATCTTTGTAAACCATCTTTCTGTTTGAATGCCTCGAATTGAGTTTTGAGATTCCTCAATTCTTCATTAACAACTCCGGAGGATTGTGGAGTTGTAGCTTGTAGAGAATAGTTAGGAGGAGGAACAGCATTGTAAGCACTACCCCCAGCTCCAGAGAGACTAGGATTTGGTTGAGCTGGTCCAGGAGTATTGGATTATACTGCTGGAGGAACTTGTACTGAACTTATATCAGTGTCAGTTGGTATGGTATCTGGTACAGTCTGTCGATTTTGCAACTGAGCTGTCATGGGTTCATACATCGACTTCATAGTATCAGCCATAGACTTCATTTGCTGTTCCAAAGAAGCAATCCTTTGATCTTGAGGAGTAACCGAAGAAGAAAGTTCATTGTTCAATTCAGTATTCCCATCCACCATATATGTCGTGACTGTACGAGGGATTATTGATGAATTAGTGGATGTTGTATGCTCTGAATCACTGCTTCGTGCATCAAAGTCATTTAGAGGAGAACTACCCCCAGTAGGAAGAGGTGGGAAGTTAGATTCTCCAAGAAATTCAGAATCATCTTCAGAGATCAAATTTCTTTGACTAGAAGCTAAGACTCTTGCTCTGGTGTTTCTATATACTCCATCTGGACTATCAGCTCTACCCCCGGTATCTCGAGAGGTCATGTTGACAGAAGCAAACAAAGGCTCATCTTCATCAGGCATAGGTTCACACTGAATCCGATTGAAGACAGATTGTCGTTTAGTTTGACATCTGCATTGCATTGTAACTCTCGGCTGGAAGTCACATTCATGATCAGTATAGTCCTGAACCATTGATTGACATCTGCATTGAATTATGACTCTTGGATAGAAGTCACATTCAGCATGATCCTTTGACACAGAATCACTCCTTCTCTTCTGTTGAAGAAATTCTCGTAAATCTGTTTGTGAAGATTGAGGAGTATATTTCCTGTTCTTGGGTCTTGATGGCTCTTGATTATATAGAGAATGATTAATATGAGCCACATAGTTTCTTGCATACTCTGCATCTGGATCTTTTATCCTTGTTTCCAACTGATATGGTTTCTTACAACCAGAAGTGCTAAGTTTTGTTCTTAGATCAGTTAAAGGTAACACATTAGTTTTGGAAACATGGAGTTTTCCTTCCATTGATCTGGATATTTGCAGAGAAGGAAGAGTTAAACCATTCCTTTGATTAGGAGTTGGTAACAGACCTTCTTTTCTAGACAGATTCTGTGCCTAATTTGAAGAAGTCATAGAAGAAGACATTAAGAAATGTTTCTTCTTAGACTCATTCAAGTTTTGAGACATAGAATGTCCAGAAGGAAGAGTAGTCAAAAGACTATCTCCTTTCCTTTGACTAACAAAATTGTCAGTCAAAGCTGTTCCTAAAGTAAAAATTACAGGAGCAGAAGGAACAACTAAAGAGTTATTCCTTTTCGAAGGGACTTTGTGTGGAAGACCACCCCCAGTTCTAGTAGAACTTGGTAAAGAAGAAGAAATAGCTAAGGAGCTATTCTTATTGGATGAAATACACGCTGAAACAGACTCGGTTAAAGAACCAGTACTGTTAGCGTGACTTTTGGATTTAAGATTACACGCTGGAATAGATTTGGCTAAGGAGCCAGTACTGTCAGCGTGACTTTTGATTTTGGAAATACACGCTGGAACAGATTTGGCTAAGAAGCCAGTACTGTCAGCGTGACTTTTGGAATTGAATTTGCACATTGGAACAGATTTGTCTAACGAGCCAGTACTGTCAGCGTGACTTTTAAATTTGAATTTGCACGCTGGAACAGATTTGGCTAAGGAGCCAGTACTGTCAGCGTGACTTCTAGAATTGAATTTGCACGCTGGAACAGATTTGGCTAAGGAGCCAGTACTGTCAACGTGACTTTTGATTGCTGTCATCTTCGAGCGCACAAGAGTGTGCGTGCTTGCAGTAGAGTTCTTGCCAGTGTTAGGAGTAGACACTATGGCAGAGACTTCACCATTGACTGCCAACTGATTCTTAGGGACATAGACAGAGTATCCCTTCGATTTGGCAGTGGTAATGGAGGCTGAAGTGGGCTTGCCACTCTTAGCCCGCTGTATTTCTTCATAGGCGAATTGATCGAATTGGATCGTCATCACCTTCTTCGTCGAGCCGATTGACGAAGTGTCGCATTGAGTTGTTGCCATCTCAGAAGAGGAGATAGTTTTCCCCAGCAGAGTCGCCAATTTATTTTCTATAAATAAATTCCTTTATTTATTGTGTATCTGGGAAAATTACAACTGTGGAAATCTGATCTAGAAGACGATCACTTTATCCCTTGGACTATGCGAAGAAGAAAAGCTCTCAAAATTTTGACAGTAGATAACTATGTATCTGTACCATGAATGAGAAAAAGAACTCTATTATAGAGTCAAAATAAAACTGAAAAGATAACTGTCTTCACAGCCTGTGCTTAGTTAAAATCACGCAGGATTTAACATACGCAAGGTTGTGAGAAGTTACTGGACGTGGCCTGTAACTGTTGGACACATGGCGATCATGTATGAGTCGTATGCAAGTTACAGGACACGCAGGCGAGAGATCAGTGGCATGGCTGCCACGTACTCCAATTTGATGAAATCCACGCAGACTTGTTGAAGACGAAATCCACGCAAACTCGGTGTAGAAAGCTTCAAAATCCACACAAACTTGGGGCAAGAAGCTTCAGGATCCACGCAGACTCGAGGCAAAAATGCTTCAAAATCCACGCAGACTTGAGGAAGAAAACTTCAGAATCCACGCACGTATGAGATGAAAATCTCACAAATACACGCAGACTTGAGATAGAACTACCAGCTGTCTTGATTTGGCGTGCCTCGACTGACACAAAATTTCTGACAGTGATTGTTTTTGTCAGTCGCATTAAATGACAAGAAGCTCTTTTGGTACGCCAACATGACAAAGGTTGAGTCTTGCTGAAGAAGATTTTGAAAATCACGCAATAGACAGCTGTGATCTCTCGAATTCTGTACATACGTGGCATACGAAGAGACATTCTTCGACTGTCGTGCTGTCAGTCATAATTACTCTCTGGCAAATGATGAGCTGTTCTCCAGCATGATTTGTAAATATTGTCTGGATCAACTGAGCGTGACTTTTGACTCTGTCCTGATCAACTCAGCGTGACTGTCATTTTTAAAGGCCTACAGGGCGCGGGTCGTGACACGTTTTTAGTGGTGGCCCATGCAGGTCGAGACTAAAAGTGTAGTGGTATTCGAACTAGAGTACCACTACAGCCTGCAGTAGGAATAGAATATATTTTGAAGGTACTCAATCACAGTTAGGAACCCTTGAGAGGTTCCTGGGACGACCCTTGAGAATCTTATTTTAACTTCGATTTGAAAACTCTCTTTTTCCCTTGATTTGATTTATTTTTACTTTTTTTTGTTGTTAAATTTGATTTTAATGGATTATTGTTGAATTTGAGTTTGTATTTATTGATTTTGATGGATGATTGTCGAATTTTGAATTTTGATGATAGCTGTTGCATTCGAGTTTGTATTTTGATGGATTTTGTTCATTTTTGAATTTTGATGTTCATTGATAAATTTGATTTTTGAGTATTCATTATTGATTTAATTTAATTTTTGGCAAGATGAAATTATATGGGCTAGGTCATCTATGTTATGGGATCTAGTCTTCTATAGTCACATTAGCCAGCATGGTGAGGACATATAGTCTGACTCTGGATATATTTCTCGGGTGTGGAAATTTAAGGTTTTCGCTGCCAAGCATGGTGAGGACATATGGTCTAACATCTTGTAACTATATTACTTGCTTGAGATTGAGACAATAGGCTTGACCTTAAGAGACCGTTGGCTTGTAGTAAACCCTCATATCTAAACAGCCGTGACCGTATAGCGAGGTGGATTCTATTTCAATATACGTAGCTGGCTATGTACGCCCCCGCTCTCCAGTATTCTGGTTCTGGGGCATCACACCAGTGCCACCCTTCGCCGCCGACTACGACGCCTCCTCCGCCGTATCGCACCCTCGACAGCAATCCTTCGACGGACACGTACGTGTCTTCTCGTCTCCCGTGTCTCGTTGTGTCTCGTGTTCCCATCACTGGACACGCCAGGATACGAGGAACCCAGTGGTGAGTCTGGACACGGCCAGTTCGAGTCGTGCGTGTCGTGCACGACCCGGACACAGGACTCGAACGTTCTTTGTGTCCTTAACTGTCAGGACACGAAGTTCACGTTATCGGGTTTAGTTTAGGCTATCAGGTTTAAAAACCCATTAACCTAAAAAATCATAATATAACTAACCCTAACCCTTTCCCTAACAACTGACTCGAGCTGACCCCCAGGCCAGCCCGAGCGCGTTAAAACCCCCCTGCCCCTGGCCGAGTTCGAGCCCCCCTTTTCCTTCTTTTTTTGTTTAGTTTTGTTTTTATTTTATTTTAATATATATATATATATATATATATATATATATATATATATATATATATATATATATATATATATATATATATATACTGTATACTGTATTTGTATATATAAATATACTGTATACTGTATTTGTATATATAAATATATATATATATGTATATTTTATATTTAGTAAATATATATATATATATATATATATATATATATATATATATATATATATATATATATATATATCCATTATAAAAAAAATAAAAAAATAAAAATAAAAATAAAAAAATATATCCATTATATATGTATGTAAATATCTATATATTTATGTATATATATATAATAGTATTTGTTGTATAAATATGTATATATTTTCAAATGTAATTTTAGTACTAAATATTATTATGTAAAATTTTACAAGTTATTTTATTATATAATTTTGTGACTTGTATATTTTACCACTTTAAAATATATTATTTATATTTAAATTTTTGTATTTTATAAATTATGGCCAATTGATGTCCAAACCTAGCATGGATTTTTGGGCCCAATTGTGTCTAATACATTCAGAATCTGTACAAGTCATATTGGACTTGATTCATGGCTTTGGGTCCCGTATCTGGACTTCGGTTCAATTTTGAATACGTGGACAAAATAGTAAATAATTAATTAATTATTTTCCAGAAATTGTTACTTGCTATTTTTGAATTTTTATATATAATTTAATTGCTGTAAAAATCTGAAAAAAATTATATTTAAATACTATGTTAATTTAGCTAATTTATTATAATTTTTCTAGCATTTAATAAGTACTTTGGCATTTTATAAAAATAGGAAAACAGAACTCATTTTCAGGATACATATGTTTGCTGATTTTTAGTAAATATCTATGAGGGTTTATAAATTCCATAAAAATTAATATAAATTTCTATAATTAACAAGGATCATTTTTCTACTTTACTTTATGTAAAATTGAGTTTTTGTCTATCTCAAAATTGTGGAACACAGTGTACAGTTTGATTTATTTATTGAATAGTTAAGACTTACAATGATTTGTGTTGTTTTGAGTTATTATAGTATTGGACCTCACCCCCACACTAGTGTAAAGACCCTAGAGGGTTAGTTTGGGTATTATGTCACCCCACTTTGGTCTTCTATGCTAAAGTCATCATTTGGCTAGGTGTCCAGTTAGAAAGTCGTATCACACAACTAGTGTCTTAGTGTTTAACTTAGTATAAAAACTAAGTTTATGTGTTATTTCTGCAGTGACGAGTCACTAGACATCTATAGCATTTCTATCACTGCTTTGCTAAAGGCAAGTACTTCTACAAACTTTACATACTGTTACAACAATAAACTGCAATTCCAACCATGTTAAATGCTGATCCTTGGGGTAGCAAGTTGAATCTTCACATGTTGTATTTATTTTCAGTCCCTACCATGCTTAGGACAGTCTTTATATATCTCTCACATGTTTAGAATCTGGGTTATGGAAAAACTGTTAGTAGAGTACGTGATCATGCCCCCTTCTCCGTATATATTTATCGAGCAAAGTTTTATTTATATGATTACTGCGCCGTAGGCCTTTATCTCAAAGCGGATTTGTGTGTATTACATCTATCGCCGTATCACTTATACGGAAGTACATTTCATTATGTGCCCCTGTATATTGTACACCTATTGACGATCACATACCTGCTACAGTTTTAAACATTACATATACATTTGTCTCTATAACATATGTGTCCTTGCCATGATAGATTATGATGTGCCATGATTCCAGTTTATTACATTCATGTTCATTTCATGTTTCGTATATTTAGTTTGCTGGAATCAGTACTTGCTCCCGTCCTGACAGGATAACGTTGTAGGTATACTTACTGAGGAGGAGTTGCTTTGCGATTCCTATTATGGAGTTGCTGCTGAGGACCAGGCTTTATCTTACGAGGATGTACCAGCAGGAAAACTCGTCTAGTTTGCGTAGTTGTTCGGGGTCCCGAGAGTAGTCATATTGTTAGACTATGTATTTTGTGACTGGACCTGTATCCAGCTTTAATTTGGACTTGTACTTGGAACTTACTTATATACGAGATGACTTTTGTGTTTGGAACATTTCTGACTCATTATTACATATAGAACTGTTAGCACATTTTAGTCTTATCTTGTTATCTTTAGAACAGCTTACTATGCTTTATCTCAAGCGTAAGCTGGACATGACTCGGCCCGGCCCAACAATTTGGATAGCGGATCGTGACAAAATTTTTACCTTCATAGGACCGCAGACATCAGAGTGAATCAACTCGAGCAACGCTGGCTTTCTTGAACTTCGGTGACTTTGGAAAGTCACCCTATTTTGCTATCCAGCTAAGCAGTGCGTGCACTTCTCCAACTTTGTAGATTTGAGTCCTGGAATCACCTTCCTGTTCACCAAGTAGCTCATCCCCTTCTCGCTGATATGGCCGAGCCGCCTGTGCCACAACTTGGTAGACGCATCACTGACGACGTTCACCTCCTGTGCTCCCTGTGTGCTTCCCTCCATATAGTAGAGATCGGACTTCTTGCTTCCTCTGGAAATCACCATCGAACCTCTGGAAAGCTTCAAATGACTATTCCCGAAGAGACTGAAGAATCCCTCGTCATCCAACCTTCCAACCGACACGTTCTCGTCAACGAACTGCCGCATGTACCCACACACATGTATATGCTCGAAGTTTCAGTCCTCATCAGATTTGTCACTGGGCTTCTCGGATGCAAATACTGGAAGATGCAGCTTCTTGACGAACAATAAATCCTTCATCTTGCTCCGCCAATAATGGTAGTTGGTACCGTTCAGGTTCACCATGGGCACCGGCTTCGCGTCCATCTCTGCTTCCTGGTTTGATTGTCAACTCCTGACACTTCTTTGAACCTGGCTCTGATACCACTCTGTTGGGAACGAAGCACGAAAACCGTTCCCCCAAACCAGAAAGTCCTACGAGAGAACCAAGCAAAAGCACACAAAGCAAAAATGTCAAACACAATCGCAGACACAAAGATTTTTGATGTAGAAAATTCTTACGGGAAAAACCACGGGACGATCGAAGTCCAACCCTGAAGAACCTCCACTAATGGAATAAAGAGAATACACCCTCTACAAGATCCTCCCGATCTAACACGGATCACCACAACTCACTTGAAAGAAGAAATTTTTTGATTGTGGACTCCGAAGAACAAGAGATGCTGAAAAATTATTCGAAGCAATCTCTCCTTCACAATAGTCCTTAATCCTCTCTCTCTCTCTCAAAGATTGTAAAGCACTCTTATTTTGAGATGATTTTCCAACTAGCATGCATCACCCTTTTATAAGCCCTTGGTAATCTATACATGGAAGGCCAATATATATGGAAACTTCCAATATGCATCAATCATATATTTAATGGAAATCCAATCATAATTGGCTTGCCATAATTGGAAGCCCAATTATATGGAAAGCTACTATATGAAGGGTCCAATCATAAACATATGATCAAAGTAAATATGGAAATCCAATCATATATTTCCTTACCATATATGTTCCAAAATAGGATCCATGCACTCCCGAGCTTCTCCGACACACGGATGGCGCTCGTCGCTCTCCGGGGTATTCTCCACATAGGTTGGGAACCCCACCCACTCCAACATTTCTAACCCTGAATATTTTTGTTTTCGTTATGTACTAATGACTTGACTGAGAATAAAACTTTTCTATATAAATGGAGGGTATAATGGAAAAATTGAAGAAGAAGAAAATATTCAGGACCCAAACTTATTGGACATGACAGAAATCTAAACTCTAATTGGGAGGAAAGCAACCAAATGCCCCCTAAATAGAACCAGAGTCCAAACAAAATACACAGACAATATTCCTAGAAAATTAAAATTATTTTCCAAGGAGGCTTAGGAATAGTTTTTCACACCAATGGAAATATAAAGCCTCTCGTATTCTCCCCGTTAGGGTCGCTTGGCAATTGTAGGGGTAGCAGTACACTACTAAAATCTACTCAATTTGCGACATATTTTAGCGACGTTCGATTAACGTCGCTATATTGTGTACATTAGCGATATTTTGTCTAAACGTCCCTAATAGTCGCTACTAGCGACGACCTAAGCGACGTAACAATGACGTATATTAATCACATGATCCAGTCGTCACGAAACGTCGCTCGGACGTCGCTAATAGCGAATGACTTAGCGACAGTAGTGATAGCGTCGCTAAATTCTAATTATATCCCCCCACCGATTCATTTCCCTCTATTTTCTCTCTCTTTCTTCCCCCCCTCCGGCGCTCCACTCTCTCCGGCGGCGACTCTCACTCTCTCCGGCGACTCTCTTCCCTCTCCGGTACGTGACTCTCCCCCTCCCCTCTCTCTCTCTCTCTCCGTCTGTTTTGGTTTTTGGTGGTTTTGGGGGGGTGCGGGTGGCTCGGGGGTAGGTACAGGGGGGATGCGGGTGGTTGGGGGGTAAGTGGGGGGGGTGCTGGGGGGGTGGAGCAGGGGGGTGAGGGCGGCTGGGGGTGAGGAGGGGGCTGGGGGGAGGGGAGCTAGGGTTAGGGTCCGGGTTAGGGGTGGGTATGTGGGGGGGGAGGGATGGGAGGGGGTGAGTGTAAATTCCTAAACCTAACATCCTTACTTAGAACTCTTGCTCTTTTAAAAATTTTGCCTTAAATAGTTATTTTTTTTGTTGGTTTGTCACACAAACAGCCATGAAATCAATAGGACTGAAATATGTAATTAGCAATGGTTTAAATGGAAGAGTTAAATTTCAAATGTTCAGCTGTTGTCTAAACCTTAGTATTAGCTGACCCCTTCTACTCTGGACCCTGTTCCACGTACAAAGTGGTACAAATCCTTGGAGATTAAATCCAAATCCTAGTTTAAATCCAACCTCCCTATCATTTTCCATCACCAACTAAATATGTTTATAAATAACAAGGCAGTCGATTCTCCTTTTAGCATACAAACCCTTGCAAGTTGCCTCTGCCCTGTCGCATAAATCCAGAGGAGGAGATCCGAGGAGTCTTCTAATCTCGATTTTCGTAATACCAGGTATTCCTCCTATTTTCAAATATCCCTGTCAATACAAGAAATTAATCTAGGGATTAGTAATACTCGATACCCTTCCTGTAAAGGATATAGCATGAGACCCTAAGGAAACTAGTAAGTAGGGTTCGGGTTAGGGGTGGTTATGTGTGGGGGCGGCTGGGGGAGGGGAGCAGGGGGGGAAGGGAGGGTTAGGGTTCGTGTTAGGGGGGGTGGGGGGGCTTGGTCAGGGGCACCGATAGTGCCAACAAATCTGATAATTTAGTAATAATTATTTGTTTTCCGACACCGAAAAATATGATACTCCGATTCGAACGCACCGATAGTGCCGATATTTGTAACAAGTAGTTTTGTTGGTTGGTTAATTGGTAACATGATAATGGGGACATATAGTCCCTGCAGCCATTCGACTGGCGAGGCAGAAAACTATGGTACGACATGGTGATCAGGACATAGTCCCTGCAGCCATTCGATTGGCGAGGCAGAAACTATGTAG
The DNA here is from genome assembly GCA_029216955.1 of Iris pallida. Classification (NCBI taxonomy): domain Eukaryota; kingdom Viridiplantae; phylum Streptophyta; class Magnoliopsida; order Asparagales; family Iridaceae; genus Iris; species Iris pallida. The sequence continues at coordinate 36,396 of JANAVB010018646.1, forward strand.
CCGTAGATAAAGTTGACTTTCCTCCGACCCTCATCCCTCGGCAATGATGATACGACAACCTATCACTATATCTTATATAGTAGTAGATGATATTTTAGTATTACATGTGAGTTCATCTTGATTCTTTAAATTCTTCAGATACTAGATACTAGATTCGATAAGAACGTATACTACACCATATATACAGAACATAGATGATTCACACTAATGTATGCTAGAATAAATTTTGGGTTGTGTTCTCAGCCATCCGTTCTCATACTTAAAACACATATGAATTAGAACTGTGTGTCAATCTTTGTTTTGTATTTTCGGCGAACCCAGGGATTGGATTCTGTATTTTGTATTTGGATTCTGTATTTTGGATTCTGTACCCTATGGCTCGACAACCAACCAGAGAGGATACTCTGAGAGATCCATCTGAGTAGGACGTATACTCTGAGAGATCACCTTTACAAGAATGATATCAGTAGTGGGATTGAGTGTTGGAGGAGATATTATCAGAGTATACGTCCTACTCAGATGGATATCTCACCGTTACTATTTTTTCTGACAGCATGGTAGATGTCCTCCGTCAACAGATTCTTGCTCTGAGCCAAAACTTTGCCCCGGAGCTCAAGTGGACATCCTTCGTGGAGAGCTCGAGTGAGAGGTTCCTGACAGCATGGTGGTCTCCTTTGTTAAAGTATCCATGCTCGTCCCACAGCCAATCAAATTTTTTCATTTCTAATCTCTTGAATATGAAGCTCTGCTTCACATTTGGCTCTACCTTCTGGTATATAAGAACCAAATGTGAAACAGAGTTTCATATTCAAGATATTAAAAAAAATTGATTGGTTGTGGGACGAGCAAGAATCCTTTGACAAAGGAGAACAACATGCTGTCAGGAACCTCTCGCTCGAGCTCTACTCAAAGATGTCCACTCGAGCTCCGGGATAAAAGAATGACTCAGAACGGATTTCTGGACAGAGATGGCGAAGAAGATGGCTGCCAAAGCTTATGTAAGTTTTCTAATTCTTTATACTTATTATATTTTTGTCATTTTGTATTACTGTAATTAAAATCGATCATTGTATCGTATCAATAGGTGATTTTGTACATTAGTTACAAGTGCTACTTAGTTAAAGTTCAAGTGACTTAGTTGTGTCTTCTCTATCTCGCTATCAACGCTATAGTGTGTTCCCCTGGCAATACGGAATGGTCCGATACCGATACTCTGAGTATCAGACCATTCCTATGTGTATCGGTTGTCACGCCCCGATCCGAAAAATCGCTCGTCCTTGCTAGATTTTACCCGAATCATCGTCCTCGCTGGAGCGTGATGCCGCACGAGCCTGGAGTTGCGCTCGTACAAGACAAGATAATGGTTCACATAGTGATTATCTCAAATTCGTAACATAAGCAGCGGAAGAAAACAAGAATAACATAAGAATCTCTTTTATTGATTATGAACTGAAGGTTACAAAGGCTCTGAATTGCCCAACATAAAATGCCAATTGGCTACAACGCTCATGATCTCTCTAGCTCACAAAGGATTACATTGTTCCATACATTATGCCTCTTTATAGCCACCAAGTAGTCTTCGGTCGAACATCTCCATGTCGCAAGTCCGAACGCATATGCGGTAGCTCCTCTTGAACGCCAAGGACTCCATGCCTCGGCACGTCCAAGCCAAGCTCCTCCCCGAGCCGATCATAACCTGAGCCTGCACATAAACTAGTGGGGGATTAGTGCTTTCGTCCTCGCTTCGCACTGATCAAGACTCGCTCGCACCCAAACCAAACACTAAATATCTTTAGTGAAACATGCATCTTAATTTGTGATCTTTCTACTTAGCCTTAGGATCAGTTTCATGGCAATCTTCATATATAGCACTTATCATAATGTGTCCCATACCGTGTTCCTGCAGCAGATACAGTTAGCCATAATATGAACATAACATAGTATTTCGTGCTCATCCCGTTCCTCTTTGTCTAGCCTGCCATAGTTAGAAACATAAGCAATCATACGATTCGCGCAACCAACCAATCATAACCGTAAGCAATATGCATAAGGGTAGCAGGTCCTGCGCCTGCACCCAACTCTCATCTCAGCCCACCGGCCCTAACTATATGAAGGTTACGGTGTTTCGCACCGTAATGGACTTAGCATCTTATGTGTAAGCCTACGATCACTCCGATACGGGTTGCTAGCCCAATATCCGAAGGATCCCAAACTTACGGATATCATAGCTTATCACAGCACTGGATGGTCGTAATCCGTCCGAATGTTGTGCACCATAAATACCACACATAATTCTCTCCTAGGCCGAACGGTCCCGGCGCCCTGACGTAACGTTCGAGGGAAGCCGTACCCGTGCACGGGCCATCCGAGTCCATTGACCATGCAATACGTGCCATAGTAAATACACATAACATTCCAACCAATCCTCCGTTGCATAAACATAGTCTCGCTCCATAAACGATTTTCCGTGCCATAAACATATTCGCGTCATAACATAATCTACCATTCATAAGGGGAGCTCCGTCGGCGTTATGCCCCAACACATCCATATTGATGTACGACGCCCAACGGCTTAGTCATCTCGTACTCATATTCAATGCGTACCATTCGTATGTCATTCTCATAGACTAGTTCCGTAGTTACTTAGTCTTTTCATAGCATAAGTGTCCGAGGGAACGCTCAGCACCGTATTCAATATTCTACGCCTAGTGTTCAATGTTCTCGGAGCCGTACACATGATGCACATCTCATATTGTCTTTCAATGTTCTACCATCATTGCCCTACCGTGACTCGTACACTGATGTACGTCACTTCAATTGTTCGATTGTTCAATGTTCTATCTTAGTGTTCGACACATACTTGGACCTTTCGTCGCCGAGCCACGCTCGCTAACTCGATAACATCTTACGCATACCATTACATATTTTATTAGACGTGAAGGAGTAGGAAGAGAGAGTCAAGAACCTGCCCACCTTAAGCCGATACGCCTTGTCGATTGAAGCGTCTCGCTTCTATAACTCGATCGTGTAGCTAACTCCCGGACTTAGCCATTCCTTTGGACTACTCAGTTGATTTGGCCTATCGCGCCCATGCCACAATCCGTTGCAAGGCCACAATTTGGTTTTACGGACACTTCATTGCATAAGGCAAAATGCCGACCTCTTATCATCCAGTGTAAAAGTATAGCCTGTACACCAGATCAACTAAAATCGGCACTTGCTCAATAGGACTTATTCTTTGCATCGATTCGATTCATAGATTCCAACCGACTCAAAGCTTACCTTTGGCCAACGTAACACTTGCATCGATTCGCATCGATACCTCATCGGGTCAACGCAACTCTTCGAGTCAACGACTCATCGTAATGCACCGAGCGGAGCGAGGCATTACATAATATACCACTCAAAAACAGGTTTGTCCTCGAACCGAAACCAACACTTAATCCAAGTGCCTCGCATAGATCGCTTCACGATCTCGTGCTACTATCGTTGAATCATACAACTTAGTTTGGATCATACACATATTTAGGCGTCCAACCAATATATACATTTCAGCCAAGCTCAGTTGTAGGATATCGGGACAACTAACAAGCTCAACTTAAATCCTCAAGCATCCATCGGTCCGTACTCGACTTAGTCATATCTTAGCGCCTATTCCCAAAATACTCTTCGTATGAATCATCCCAAAACATGCGATCATCTTCCAACATCTTGCACATAACTTAATTCAACCATAACTTCGATCTCGTAAGTTTCTCCGGCCACCCAACACTCGCATTACATTGAGTCATTGCGCATCCGATCACAACAATTCTCTGCAACGCATGTTGCCCAACCGTTTGCCTATATCTCACATAACTCAAGTCTTTCATCCAATCATTCATAACACTTGGCCTCTACGACATGGACTACGTCCACATGTCTCAAATTCCTTTGCCTACAATCCGTACTAAGTCTCGCACACAACTATCCCAGCACGATCTACATTTTTGAACCATATACATATCGCGTCTGGGCTACCCCGTTAGGTAACTTATCCAGACATCATGCTTAATCTCTTCCGACACAAGAGGTCAACTTGAGTCTACGATGCTCAAAGGCAATAATCTTTCCGACCCAAGGTCTCTTACGATGCGCCTATCTCCGATTCTCGACCAAGTACGAATCCTTTACTCAATTCTCGAATCAATCCGACTAATTCGTTTCGTAACATAAATTGCGCGCTCAACACACATAGCCTAACCGTTACTCAATCGGTCTGCGACACAACTCTTAAGGTCATTCTTATTATTCATCGCTCTCGCACATTGCAAAATCCTTGCAATCGCCTTACCGTATCGCTATGCTAGGCATGTTCCTCGACATCTATTCGATCGTCGACCAACCAAGTCTACTTACGCACTCATTCGATCGATCATAACTTTTCTATTCGTCTCGATCTAGTCGAAGGCTATTCGCTA
>JANAVB010018647.1:0-43757 GCA_029216955.1 Iris pallida
AGAATCGAAGAGAGCGTCTCCTGACTGAGATGGCTTCCTTCGGGTCTTCCGGAAGGATTCCGTAGACGGCGAAGTCGATGAACGGGAATCTCCAGTCTCGGACATTAACATCGGTGTTTGTCGGCACGGCGTGAGCCATTTGCAAACATAGGTGTTTCTGGGACAAATCAAGTCTCGGCCAGTTACCGTGACATAGTGTTGAGTCCCAAGGGGCACGGCCAATGAGGCTGCGAGGCAGCCAGAGCGTCAGCCTCCAAGTTTTGTAGACGGGGTACATGTTCGATGAAGAACCCAGTGAAGGTTGAAATGATGTTCAATGCAACTTCATGGTAAGGGATAAATCTTCATGGCGAACCTCGTATTGCCCCCGAATCTGGTTTACGACGAGTTTCGAGTCGCCGTAGGCTTCCAGATGATCCACCCCAGCTGTTGTGCTAGCTGGAGTCCCATGACGAGTGCGTTGTACTCAGCAACATTGTTGGAGCACGGCTTCGAAAGAGAGTATGCGCGTGGATGACCAGCTGATCGGGGGAGACCAAGACTACCCCACTCCTGCGATGATTTGGCCGTTGGGGCCCGTTCTTGAAGCGCCATCGAAGAACATCCGCCAAACGGGGCTTCCTTCAGTGACGTTTGATTCTTGGACTTCATCCGGGATGTCTTCATAGAGTTTTGAAGATTCTGGGATGGGTGTGCAGCTAAAAAGTCAGCCAGAGCCTGACCCTTGACGCCTTCTGCGGGACAAACACCATGTGTATGGCGTTAGTAGGATCGCCCATGTAGCCAGCCGGGAGTTTAATGACCCTGGCTTCGTCATGAGAACTCTGAGTGGATTGACTCGGAAGATGACGTGAATTGTCTGGCCCGAGACGTAATGACGAGTCTTCTGAATGGCAAACACCAAAGCCAAGCACTCCTTTTCAACGGGGTTGTACCGGTGTTCGGCCCCGATGAGTGTTCGACTGAGGTAGTAGATTGCTTGCTCGTAGCCTGCATCGCTGTTTTGAGCCAGTAAAGCGCCGAGGAATGATCCATGGCACGGACGTAGAGGAGGAATGGTTTGCCGGCGACAGGTGCCACTAGGACTGGCGGGCTTGTCAAGTAAGCCTTGATGTCGTCGAAAGCCTTTTGGCACTCCTCTGTCCAGACGTAAGAGACTCCCTTCTTCATGAGCTGAGTAAAGGGTTGACATTTACCGGAGAGGTTTGCTATGAACCTCCGGATGTATGCCAGACGTCCCTGTAAGCCCCGAAGTTCTCGAAGGTTCTTCGGGGGTCCATGTTGAGGATGGCTTTAGTCTTCTCGGGATCGACATGAATGCCTTTTGCCGTGATGACAAAGCCCAAGAATTTGCCGCTAGAAACCCCCAGGAAGGATTTAGGGGTTCATTTTGAGTTGATGTGCCCGCATGAGATCAAAGACCGTCCTCAGGTCCTGTAGGTGATCTCTTTTGAGGCGGCTCTTGACTGCGATGTCGTCAACAACACTCAACTGTCTTGCGAAGATGTTGACGGAAGATGGTACTCATCGCTCGTTGGTATGTTGCACCGGCATTCTTCAAGCCGAAGGGCATTACTGTGTAGCAAAAACACCTTTCGGAGTCCTGAATGACGTTGTTTTGCGTCATCGGGGAACATCTTGATTTGATTGTAGCCTGAATACCCGTCCATGAAGGACATGCGTTCAAAGCCACATGTGTTGTCGATCATTACATCGGTGATTGGGAGCGGGAATTCATCCTTCGGGCAAGCAGAGTTGAGATCCCTGAAGTCGATACAGACTCGTATCTTCCCGTTCTTCTTGGTGACAGGGACGACGTTGGCTACCCAGTCCGGGTGTTGTTCCTCACGGATGAAGCCACTGGTCAAGAGCTTGTCCACCTCCTGATCGATGGCATTCATGATGTCCGGGCGGAAGCGTCGCTGTTGTTGTTTGATAGGTTTGGCATCTGGTAAGATGTTCAACCTATGCATCGCGATCTGTGGATCGAGACCCGGCATGTCTTCGTAGCTCCAGGCGAAGACGTCTATACTCTTTAGCCAGTTGGACTAAAGATTCTCGGTCTTCTCCTTCCAAGCTTTTGCTGATAAGATGGGTTTAGAAGAAGACCCATCCCCGAGGTCGATTGCTCGACTTCGTCTTCGGTGGGAGGTTCTCGTAACTCAAAACGAGACTCCATTGTTCTCCTAGGCGTTGCCCAGGGTTCCTCTTCGAAGGGTTCCGGCGGTTGGTCTTCGCCTTCATCTTTTGAGGTTGCGCGATGTCATGTTAGCTGACAGCACTTTCCTGAAGACTGATCCGATACTGGTATCGGAATCCCACGTCGATGCTTCAGACGAGGAATGTTCTATGTCTTCTGCGTCTGAACTCTCTGGAGTTGATGGCGGCGTGACATAGCCTAACCCCCGTCGAGTCCGATTATAGTAATCCTGTGGCTTTCCATTGGGCATCGAAAGCCGGACAGGGAGATGCCGACCCTTGCCGTAGTTTAGGCCTTTATTGCTTTTCAGGTCGTAGCCCATCTTTTGGATGATGCGTTTTGCCGTATCCGTGTACCGATAGACTTGTACTCTGCCGGTATCAGGTTCGGCTCGATTGACGGGAGGTCCTGATGACGCTCGACTTTGCCCGAGATGATGGTGCCTTCGTCTCGGCTTCGGGGGGATTATGAAGACTCCTTGAGACGGGACACTCGATTATGGTGGACGGTCGTTATTTGTGTTTGCAACGACCGTAGAGCGTTCTAATGTATACATGGCATTCCAGTGTGGAAGACAAGAATAATTGAAAGACACTCTATTATTGATAAAGTACGAGATTTTATCCCGTGGATTACATTGTCTAAGGAGGGTGCGTCTACATCAGCAGAGATATATTCGCCAAGCTCCTCATCTGTAAGCACTGGGGCCGGATCAGGAGAGTCCTCCACCGCTCTGACTTTGGGGTCTGAGAGGGTTATATGAGCCTCTCCGGCATTGGATGACTGCGCGGCTTGCCTTTAAGACGCACCTTGAGAGGTGCCTCGGTTGCGCCTCCGATGAGTGGCGCCTTCCCTTGTAATTTTACCACCAGGGGAGCCGCTGTGAGGTGGCTTTCCCTTGAGGCGTATCTTCAGGGGAGCTTCGTGAGTCGGTGCTTTCCCTGATAGCTTGATGCTCATTGGAGGCGCCTTTGGGAGGCTTGCCCTTCAATCGGATTTTCAAGGGGGCGTCGGGAGTCATTTCGGGCTCCAAGTCCGGCTCTGTTGCCGTCTCTGCTTCATCATCGGCGTCGTTGGCTTCCTCCTCGTCAAGTGGCTTGTACAAGTCGAATCGGTGAAGTAGGCCTCAATCCCTTTGAAGGGATCGATATCTGCAAACTCCGTCCGGATGACGCCGTTGGTGGATACATATTTCATGCATTGGTGGAGCGTGGAGGGCACCACCATGTACTCATGTAACCATGGTCGAGAGTAAGATGTTGTAGTTGACCTCGGCATCCACCACAACAAGTACCTCAGTTTTGAGGCTGCCGATGTGACACTTCAGCCGGATCTTGCCCAGTGGCTCGCTCTTGCTAGCGTTGAAGCCACTGATGGTCGTATTGGAGGGCGCCAGCCGGTACATTGGGATCCCAGCTTTGATAGCAGCGCCTTTGGAATGATGCTTAGGGAAGACCCCGGATCGATCTGAATCCTGCTCACCTTTACCGAACCGATGTACCCTGTGTAATACAACGGTCGGTTATGTCGGTGATGCTTGAGCAGCATGTCTTGTTGGGTGAAAGTTATGTTTGGGATAACTTCATCCGCACAATGACAGTGTGCACAAGTAGTTGGGAGGTCTTCAGGCTGCTTGATTTGACTGAGAAAGGATTCGGCATCCTTCAGAGCTTCGCAGAGAGCTTCTCGGGAGTCCTTGGAGAGACGCAGGAGCTCGAAAAGACAAGCGTGCAGGAGTACTGGCCAGTTGTGCCAGAATGTCAAAATTGTGGGGCTTGGCTAGCCCCGAAGCATTTTCTTTCCGCAGAGGTCTGTCGAAACGGGCCTCCACTTGCTTTTGTTTATTGGCTGCTGAGGGCTTGGATGGACCCTCCTCAGGGATGGTGCCAGGAGGCACCACTTCGGCGGCAGCTTCACCGGGCTGGGAGTTCTGTTGTGCACGCGTCTGCACAGGAAGCGCCTCTTCCGTTGAAGAAGAGACCGTGCGGCAAGACTTGATCTTCCTGCCTTTTGCTTTGGAGGTAGGGCGTACCTCCGGTTGAGTTACCTCGGAGACGAGGTCGGGGTGAACCCAGAGGACCTCTCCTCGAGATGTGGTGAGTGGGACAAGTCCACTCACATTGTCACGGGTGGGTGGCAAGTTCACCACCTCCATTGTCGCCTTAGGGATGGGGACGACGCCATCTTGTGTGGTAGTCGGCGGCAAGGTGCCGAACTGAAGTGACACCACATTAGCTGACACCGTCTTCTCTTCGTAGTCGACGGAGATTACATCCGCATTGATCATGCGCTGGATGTAATTTTTGAGGACGTAGCAGTCCTTGGTCGGGTGTCCGACAAACCGATGGTAGTGACAGTACCTCGGGTTGTCCACTTTCCCGACTTCATCGGGCCGCTTCGGGTCCGGAAGCTTGATCTTGTCACCCTGCTTCAGTATCTAAAGAGTTGCAGGGTGTCGTCATCATTGAATGAATAAACCTCCTTGGGTCTCGGTGCCAGTGGAGGCTTTTGAGTAGGCGCAGATGCGCCCTTCGAGGCATTAACAGTCAATGCCTGTTTCCCCTTTGTTTCTCGTCCGGAGTTGTTGATTGCGGACTTTTTCCCTTATCGTCAAAGGCGGGGAAGCTAACACCCAGAAGACGTGCATTGGCCGCCTTCTTCTCTGCAGCTTCAGCTTCGATGATTAGGGAGCTCCAGTCGGGAGGGGGAGTAGAGTTAAGCCAGAGCTTTACTGCAGGCAGCATGTTCATACTGCAAGCGGAGAGAAGCGCATGCTCTGGCATGCCTGGAGGTAGCCTGAAGCAGGCCTGACGGAAGCGTTCGATGAATGCCCGAACCGTTTCCTTGTCCTTCTGGCGTATCTCAATGAGAGACGCCATCGTCATGTCCTTCCCACCGTCGTAGAAGCGGTCGAGGAAGAGGCGTGTCAGGTCGTCGAAGGACGATATGGAATTATCGGGGAGGTGCAGTACCAGTCATACGCCACCCCTTTCAGGGCCCCAACAAAGATGCTGGTGAGGAGCGCGTCCTCCTTCGGAAGATGCCCTGTCTGCGACTGGAAGTACGTCAGGTACCGTCGTGGAGAGTCCTTCCCGTCATACGGCGTGAGTGTTTGTGGTTTATACTTTGGGGGATAAACCACCTTGTTCCACTCAAGGGGATAAGGCTGGGGAATGCCCATCTTCTGGCACTCCTCCTGCCTGTTCTTGGACTCGAAGCGCTCCGCAGATCTTTGATCATTTCGACCACGTCCTCCGTGGAGCTAGGAGTCGGGGAAGGAGGTACCACCTGGAGTGGAGCGTTTGAGGGCTCCGACGTCCGGGGTGCTTCTGTGTCTGAGGGTGTCCGTTGGAGGGGCACACTCGACTCTCCATTGGCTCCTGGGTCGGGACCATTTGAAGGTGTCCTGATCAAGGCCGACCGCATCTCAAACACTGCTTGAGTCAGTGCTTGCATTGAGGCAGAGGGTTTTGAGTCCTCCCTCTAGCGAGTCTATGCGCTGGACAATGTCCTGTGGCGGCGCATCAGTCTCAAGATCACCCCGGTCATGTATACTGTCATGACACGGCCGGAAGTGGATGGATTAGTTGAGGCTTCGCTCTCAGCCTCGCTCTCATATGGGGGAGTCACTTCTCCTGGTGTTTGGCCACCCCAGCCACATTCTGGAGTTCGTCTTCGACAGGCGCATCTGCAAGGGCCTGACTGCCCTCAGCTCTGTCTTGAAGGGCCTCTTCGTTTCCAGTACTATCCCCGGCGGTGTCCTGGAGGACATCGTCATTTGAGGGGCTTCAGGGAGGCCCTCTTCGCCATGATGAAGATCCGCCGCAGCTGTGCTTTGGATATCTTCGTCTTCGGAAGGAGGCTCGACAAGGGTCTGGCTACCCCCAGCTTCCTCCAAGAACTTCTCCCGACCGAGTGCCTTCGAACACTCCAGAGGTCGAGACAGCTGCCTTGGTTTCCTCGACTGGCTTTTGGATGAAGACGAGGAATTGGCAGTCGTCTTCCGGACATGAGGAGTTGGAGATCACGTTGCATGAAGCAACCTTTAGCTTCTTCTGCTGACGTTCGTCCCAAGGCGATGTCGGAGGGGTGTCGATGATTGTAGCCGTTGGAAGACCGACTGCTTTGGCGTACTGCCGTCTTGCAACAGCTGTTGATGGGACCACTGCACAAGTGCCCCGTGAGAGGCGCATCGTGCTTGTTGGTCAACTCTCCTGACCGGCGCTTGAGTGAACGTTGCGCAGGGCGTGGGAGGAGAGTGCTACCCTCACACCCCTCTCAGGCGCATGGCAGGGCCAAGCACCGGGATGTCGGGTGAGTGCTGCGCCCCCTGATCTAATACCAAGCAGGCATCACGATCAGTAGTGGGGGAACCACAGCATTTGAAGTGACTTGAACGGACCTCAAACGCACAACCAGAGGAGGCGCGGAGTTCAAGACCACTGAGTTTGCCTATCTCGGCTTGGTTGTGTACGCAGTGAATGCGCCCAAGCGAGATGAGGACTTTGAAGGTCGACTCGTTGTCGGTGCAGAAGCACTTGAGTCAACCTTGTACAGCTTGCCATCGGCAGCGCGGTGATTGTAAGCGCGTGCCTCTGGCCGGCTGCTGGCATAGCACGTTTGTGGCGCATGGCCAGTACCGCCTTGGATTTCTTCGTACCAGCCCGCTGGGGCGCATAGTACTCAGATCCAAATTCTCCTCGCCATTACAGCGAGTGAGTCTGTCAAAGACAGAGGCTCTTTGTGGCGCATCAGAAGTGATGCACGGGGCATTGGCTGCGCCCCTGCTCCGTCGACGTATCTTCCTCGCCTGAGAGGAAGATGGCTGGGGAACGTGGTCAGCCGCACGCTTCTCCGAGAGATGCGCTGTATCACGGGCGCACCTTGACTGCTGAGGACGTCAGCAGGAAGGAAGGCTGGACGGGCGCATCCCCTTCAACGGTCGTGCCCGAGGCGTCGACTTTGCGCACCCAGACTGCGCGGGTCTTCTTCGGCTTCGACAGCCGCTTCGAAGGACTCGCACTTCCTTCAGAAATGAACTCCTCGTACGCCTGTTGATTGAGGCGCACTACCATCTTGTGGGAGGAGCCCACCTTCACGTCGTCGGCCTGTGTCACCCCCATTTCCTGTATTTCGTATTATGCTCGTATTTGATTTTGGCACGCATTTTATTTTCCTGGACATGTGGTCTTTTGATTCTTGTAAGCAGGTTTTAACCATGGCTTGGTTTTATTTTGTGGAGAATGTTTGGTTTGGTTTGGTTTGGTTCAACATGCATGGAACACCATAAGCCTACACTCCACCTCCATTCCACCACAACACCCCATTATAACCCACCTACTTCTCTCTCCTCCATAATTTTCTTCATTAATTTCTTCTTCTTCTTCTTCCTCCACCCACACCTATAGGCAAGTGCATCTTGCCATTAAATAAGCACCATCTTTTATTTGTTCATAGCTAGATTAGGACATGGAGAACAACATTAGAACTTGAAATTTTGTGATTTGGAGTCTCCATTGTTCTAGATCTAAATTTTAGTTATTTTCGGAATTCCTTGGTTTTGATCTATTAAACTTTGATTTTAGCTTGTTTGATTCTTCCATGTGGAAGAGAATTCAATTTTACTCAAGTTAGAGCTTTGAAAATCTAAATTTGGTTTTGATTTGGCTAAGTTGTGAAGATTTGAACTTGGTGTTCTTGGTGTTCTTGAGAGTTCAGCCATGGTGGAGCTCTCGGCCACTGCTTTTTAGCATCTGGCCGATTGCGCACTATTCCCTGGCCTGCGCTCTTTAGTGCAAGGCCATTTGCGCACCCTGACCTGTGCTCTTTAGCGCATGGCCATTTGCGCAAGATCCTTGGCCAGTGCTTTGCGCAGCGCTGGATTGCGCTGGCGCAGGCCAGCCATGCGCAAGCCAGCCATGCGCAAAGTAACCCCTGCGCAATCAACCATTGCGCAATCCATCTCTGCGCAACCAACTCCTGCGCAGTTTACTCCTGCGCAGTCTACCTTCTGCGCAATCCATCTGTGCGCCATCTGCCCCTGCGCACTTGGCACCCTGCGCAGTTGGTACCCTGCGCAGCTCACCCTGTGCACTTGGCACCCTGCGCAGTATATACCCTGCACAACCTACTTGTCTATGATGAATGTGTTATTTCTTGATCTTGGCTCTTCTATTGTCCTATTTTATATTAGTATTTTATTAGGTATTTTACGCCCATTTTATATCCTTACGCCTTTTGGCATGAACTTGATTTTGCTTAATGTTTGGAATGACCATTGTACATAGCATGGTATGACAAGGAACTAGCCTAACATGACAGTGACCCTAGTGGTGCACTCCTGACATGACCAACCTGACATGATAGTGGCCCGTCGTGGCGCACTCCTAACAAGTACCCTGACATTTATCTTGATAACTTGATAGTGGCCCGTGGCGGCGCACTCTTGACTTGACTTGACTTGATAACTTGACTTGACTTGCCTTGACACCGTGGGTGTTCCTGCTTGCTTGTTTGTACAATCCACTTGTCTTGTCTTGCATCATGTCTAGGACGTGACTTCCTGGGTACCACGGCCAGGGACTCGCGCTAAACTGGATTAGGCTAATTATTAGATCAAACTAGAACATGGAGAATTCCCAGTCACGTGCAATCTCGTTATCTGGGCGCTTTAATGGACTTGTAGCTTGCCGACGAGTAGAGCACATTTCCAGCACACTGTCATGTGTTGCACCCTCTAAGTCACCTAAGGGTACATTTGTCTCCCGGGCGATGTACCCAACTATAACTCTCAACTCGCGGAAGGATAACTGGATGGTCTGCAGGGCTTGGGACTGGGAGTTTCTCACTTGCATCTTGTTAGTAATTAGGCTTGTGATAACCCTAGTTAGTTAAAGTAGTAAGCCGTAGTACTTGCTTGGCCGATTGCGAATGGATGGTGTCCAGCCTTGTCTAAGTCTTGTCTAGCCCCTGTATCTGGAACTCTTGATCATGATTGTTTTACTTATCTCTAACGATAAATGAGTAGAGACAGTGAGCTATTCAGGCGAAGGGTTACAATCCCGGTCCTTGTTTGGTTTAAGGATTGTAACCTGGCTCCCGGAATGGTTCCACGTCCCTAGTCGTTTATCGCCCTGTGTACCTTACTACTTGTACTTTCTTTTATTCCTTATGTTCTGATATGCTGGCTTTTGTTCTTATTTGTGGCCTCCTTTGTGGCACTTGCTCTTTCTGGGGTTTGACCCAGCTGGTTTTGTGTGGCCAGATTTCGGAGCAGCTCCCGAGGATCTACCAAGCTTCCAGCCCAATGGTGACAACTAGACGGAACCCGGGCCAAGAGTGGGTTTTCCTTTTGTTTCACCCACTAATATGTAAATTTATTCTTTTGAGGCGTTTAGCCGACGAGCACCTGTTAGCTCGATGCACATTTACTTACTGTCTGCCTACGGGCTGTAAACATGATTAACAAATCCTAGGGTTGATCATGTATGACTGAACTCTTGCTAGTCCTATCATTTTGTACGACTAGCTTCATGATCATCCAATATGTAATATTTGGGACGCCTTATATATATATTTGATGCTCTAACATCTTGTAACTCTGTTAATTGCTTGAGATTGAGACAATAGGCTTGACCTTAAGAGACTGCTGGCTTGTAGTAAACCCTCATATCTAGACAGCCGTGACCGTATAGTTGAGATGTATTCTATTTCAATATACGTAGCTGGCTGTGTCTGCCCCCGCTCTCCAGTATTCTGGTTCTGGGGCGTGACACGGTTTAAGTGGTGGCCCATGCAGGTCTTGTCAATCAAGAAATGTGAGGGTTTACCAAATAGATGTCTCAATCAATATTCGCCCTTGATCTCTGCTCGTATCTTCAAATCCCTGAGATTCTTGACCTGATCACATGCTTGTATCATTGATCTATCCTGGTCCTTTCCTTATTGTTCCCTATGTCGTCTTCTTCAGCGGCATTACTCCCGGACCTGCCAACCAGCCAGAGGAAGCTCGACAAGCACCCCAGCGCCAGGAAGATCAAGCTCAGCACTCTGGAGTAGCCTCCAGAGTTATGCTTTCCGGAGGCTCAGTACCTCAAGTTCAGGCAGCTCCGCCCGTTCAACCAGCTAGACAGGATGAGGGACCTTTGGTAGGGCTTATCAGAGAACTGCTTGCATCCCAAGATCGTCGAGGCAACGCCTTGCACCAGGAAGTTCATGATGCACTAAACCGAGGAGGTCCCCAAGGGAATCAGGCGGCCAACAGTTTCAAGCGCTTGAATCCTCCCTTCTTTGACGGCAGTGAAGATGCGATTGCCGCGGATGCTTGGCTTCAGGATACCGAGGTGGTTCTAGAAGCAGCTAGGACACCTGAGAATGATAAGGTGGCGGTGGTACGCCTACAGTTACTAGACTTGGCTCGCGATTGGTGGGCAGCTCAGGCCATGGGGTTAGCAGCACCAGTCACTTGGGCGACGTTCAGAGAGAGATTCCAGACAAAGTACTTTGATACTGTGGCTCGGTACGACCTGCAGACCAGATTCACCAACTTGAAGCAAGGAGACAGGACGGTCGATGGCTATGCGACCGAGTTTTCCAGGCTGAGTAGGTTCGCCCCCACCTTGGTGGCAACCGAGTTCGATAGGGCTCAGCGGTTCCAGCAAGGGCTGCATTTAGAGATATTATTGGCTGTGGAGCAGTTCGAGCACCAGACGTTCGATGCAGTATTGAAGGCAGCAAGGAGGCATGAGTATACCTCCCGGAGAATTGTGGACAGGACCGGAGGCAGGAAGCGGTCCCATAACCAGATGCACCAATCTTCAGCTCCAGCCCCGGCAGCTAGGGGTATAACTATTGGAACTCCGAGGCGGGCGGCCTCAGTGACGTCGGTTCAGCATTCAACCCCGACGTACCCGCAGCAGAAACAGAAGCAGTCTTCCGCGATGGGATGTTCTCATTGCGGGAAGCCGGGCCATGTAGTGGCAGAGTGTCGTAGGGCACAGGGATTGTGCCTGGCTTGTGGAGGAGCAGACCACCAGATAGGGACCTACCCGAATAGGGGAGGTCCATCATCCAACCTTTCTAGTTCTTCGGTGAGGGGACCAGCCCCCTCCAGTTCAGCAGCAGCAGCAGTACCCAAGGCCATTGGCGCCCCAGGCCCAGGCCTTTCATTAGCAGAACCAGCAGCAGTTCACCCAGGCTCCAGCACAGAACCGACAGAGGGGTTTCCAGCAGAGGGGAACCGCAGCTAGAGGTCAGGCTATGATGATGACCATGGAAAAGAAGTTGCACCAGGTGAGGTAGTGGCAGGTACTATTCTCGTCAACACTTTTCCAGCATCTGTATTATTTGATTCTGGTGCATCGCATTCATTCATGTCTGCACGATTCGCGACACGGATAGGATTGGAGCCCGAGTCATTATCAGTGAGGCTCAATATACTTACTGGTAATGGTCTTGTGGGAGTAGATCGAGTATTTTCCTCGTGTCGGATCGTAGTTAGCGGTAGAGAGTTCCCCGCTAGGCTCATAGAGTTCCCTATGGCAGACTATGATGTAGTCCTAGGCATGGATTGGTTGAGGAACTATTATGCTAGGATAGACTGCCATGCTGGCAGAGTTGTCTTTAGTATTCCCGGAGAGCCAGAGTTTTCATTTTCTAGAGGCGCAGTAGAGCCATCTCCTCCAGTATTGCGGATGGCAGTAGCAGTGCAGTTGCCCCGGATAGTTGAAGAGTTTCCAGATGTCTTCCCAGAGGAACTTCCAGGGATGCCGCCAGAGCGGGAGATCGAGTTCACCATCGACTTGATTCCCGGGACAGCACCAGTATCAGAGCGAGTTTACAGAATGGCGCCTTCAGAGTTGGAGATTTTGTACAAGATGATTGAAGAACTCAGGACCAAGGGATTCATTCGTGCAAGTGGATCGCCTTGGGGAGCCCCGATGCTTCTTGTGAAAAAGGATGGTACGTCCAGGCTATGTGTTGATTATCGTACCTTGAACTCAGTGACAATTAAGAACAGATACCCTCTTCCGAGGATAGATGACTTGTTTGATCAACTCAAGGGGCTTCAGTTTTCTCGAAGATAGACTTGCGGTCAGGATACCACCAGATTAGAGTCAGAGAGCAAGACATTCCGAAGACGGCGTTCAGATCGAGGTACGGGCATTGGGAGTTTCTAGTTATGCCCTTTGGAGCGACCAATGCGCCGGCAGTGTTCATGGACCTCATGAACCGTATTTTCATGCCTTACTTGGATCAGTTTGTGATAGTGTTCCTTGATGACATCCTGGTCTACAGCAAGAGTGGAGCAGAGCACGAGCAGCATCTCAGAGTTGTCCTCCAGATTCTCAGAGAACACCAGTTGTACGCCAAGTTCAGTAAATGCGAGTTCTGGCTCGATCGCATTTCGTACTTGGGTCACATTATTACCCGAGGAGGTGGAAGTGGATCTCCAGAAGATTGTGGCTATCGAGGCATGGCCAGTACCCAGCTCAGTGGCAGAAGTTCGCAGCTTTCTTGGATTGGCCGGCTACTACCGGCGGTTTGTCTCTGATTTTGCAAGGATTTCAGCGCCGATGACCCAGTTGACCCGCAAGGATGTGCCGTTCATTTGGACCGCAGAATGTCAGGAATCATTTGAGAAGTTGAAGCGAGGTTTGATAACGGCTCCCATTCTCACCCTTCCAGATGGGACCGGAGGATTCACAGTTTATTGTGACGCTTCAGGCAGAGGATTGGGATGTGTTTTGATGCAGCATGGGAAGGTAATTGCTTATGCGTCACGTCAACTCCGTGATCATAAAAGAACCCGACCCACGACTTGGAGCTGGCAGCAGTAGTGTTTGCACTTAAGTTGTGGAGACACTACTTGTACGGAGACAGAGTGGAGATATTTACTGATCATAAGAGCCTGAAGTATGTTTTCACCCAGAAGGATCTTAATATGAGGCAGAGAAGATGGCTCGAGCTACTTGTGACTATGATGTGGATTTGCAGTATCATCCAGGGAAGGCCAACGTTGTAGCAGATGCATTGAGCAGGAGAGCCGGAGTTTATTTCTTGACGGCGCAACCAGAGCTATTGGCAGATCTTCAGAAGATGGGAATTGAAGTAGTTCTTCCTTCCAATGTGGCCTTGATGGCCAGCCTACAGATTCAGTCCACCATAGTTGAGAGGATCCGGACAGCACAGTTAACAGATTCCAAGATTCAGCGGCTCAGAGCAGAGTGCGAGACAGGAAGGAGACCAGAGTTATATATTCATGAGGATGGTACACTTCGACACGGCACGCATCTTTGTGTACCCAGTGGAGATATCAGACAGGAAGTCATGGCAGAGGCTCACAGTTTGCAGTATTCCATCCACCCAGGCAGCACGAAGATGTACAAGGATATTCGTCAACACTTTTGGTGGAATGGTATGAAGAGGGAGATAGCCCGGTATGTCTCTCGATGTTTGGTTTGCCAACAGGTCAAGGCTGAACATCAGAGGCCAGCTGGACTTCTTCAACCTTTACCGATCCCAGAATGGAAATGGGAGCACATCACCATGGATTTCGTGACTGGATTACCCAGATCTCCGACAGGCAGAGATGCTATTTGGGTCATTGTAGACAGGCTTACCAAGGTGGCACACTTTCTTCCATTTAGAGTTGGACAGTCGACGGCGCAGCTAGCAGAGATGTATCTCAGGCAGATCGTCCGACTTCACGGAGTGCCAGTTAGTATAGTATCGGACAGGGATACGGATTCACATCACACTTCTGGCGCAGTCTTCATCAAAGTTTGGGGACTCGTCTCAAGTTCAGCTCCGCATATCATCCGCAGACAGATGGGCAGTCAGAGCGTACTATACAAACTCTCGAAGATATGTTACGGTCATGTACCCTTGACTTTGGTGGTTTATGGAAGGATCACCTGCACCTGGTAGAATTCTCGTACAACAATAGTTTCCAGGCCAGTATCCAGATGGCACCCTTCGAGGCTCTGTATGGCAGGAAGTGCAGATCCCCGTTAGCATGGGACGATATCGGAGAGAGGCAGATGCTCGGTCCAGAACTGATTTCTCAGACGGTTGAAGTGGTCAGGAAGGTCAGAGATCACCTCCGAGTTGCTCAGGATCGTCAGCGCCATTGGGCCGATGCTCATCGGCGTCCCTTAGAATTTGCCGTCGGCGACCATGTATTCCTTAGGATCTCGCCTACCCGCGGCGTCATTCGTTTTGGCGTGCGGGGAAAGCTTAGTCCTAGGTATATAGGGCCGTTCGATATTCTGGAGCGAGTAGGCGATGTGTCCTATCGTCTCGCTCTTCCGCCGTCGCTAAGTGAGGTACATGATGTATTCCATGTATCCCAATTAAGACGGTATATCCCGGACCCGAGCCATATCCTAGATCATTCGGAATTGGTTGTTGGTACCAACCTTTCGTATGAGGAGAGGCCCGTGTCTATATTGGACCGGAGAGAAAAGACGCTCAAGAATAGACTATTAACTTAGTCCGTGTTGCTTGGGGTCATCACTCTCTAGGTGAGTCAACGTGGGAGCGTGAGGATGACATCCGATCGCGATATCCCTACCTGTTTGACTCGTGAGGTATAATGTCTTTCTTATGCCTTACGCTTTCCCTTCCTTGCTTGCATTGTATGATTGTATGATTGAACTGCTTAGTGTAGCTTGTCCGTGCTTAGTATAGCTTGTCGTGGCAATCTCTAGCTCCTTGATTAAATTCCGAGGACGGAATTCTTTGAAGGTGGGTAGAGTTGTCACCCCATTTCCTGTATTTCGTATTATGCTCGTATTTGATTTTTGGCACGTATTTTATTTTCCTGGACATGTGGTCTTTTGATTCTTGTAAGCAGGTTTTAACCATGGCTTGGTTTTATTTTGTGGAGAATGTTTGGTTTGGTTTGGTTTGGTTCAACATGCATGGAACACCATAAGCCTACACTCCACCTCCATTCCACCACAATACCCTCATTATAACCCACCTACTTCTCTCTCCTCCATAATTTTCTTCATTAATTTCTTCTTCTTCTTCTTCCTCCACCCACACCTATAGGCAAGTGCATCTTGCCATTAAATAAGCACCATCTTTTATTTGTTCATTAGCTAGATTAGGACATGGAGAACAACATTAGAACTTGGAATTTTGATTTGGAGTCTCCATTGTTCTAGATCTAAATTTTAGTTATTTCGGAATTCCTTGGTTTTGATCTATTAAACTTTGATTTTAGCTTGTTTTGATTCTTCCATGTGGAAGAGAATTCAATTTTACTCAAGTTAGAGCTTTGAAAATCTAAATTTGGTTTTGATTTGGCTAAGTTGTGAAGATTTGAACTTGGTGTTCTTGGTGTTCTTGAGAGTTCAGCCATGGTGGAGCTCTCGGCCACTGCTTTTTAGCATCTGGCCGATTGCGCACTATTCCCTGGCCTGCGCACTTTAGTGCAAGGCCATTTGCGCACCCTGACCTGTGCTCTTTAGCGCATGGCCATTTGTGCAAGATCCTTGGCCAGTGCTTTGCGCTGCGCTGGATTGCGCTGGCGCAGGCCAGCCATGCGCAAGCCAGCCATGCGCAAAGTAACCCCTGCGCAATCAACCATTGCGCAATCCATCTCTGCGCAACCAACTCCTGTGCAGTTTACTCCTGCGCAGTCTACCTTCTGCGCAATCCATCTGTGCGCCATCTGCCCCTGCGCACTTGGCACCCTGCGCAGTTGGTACCCTGCGCAGCTCACCCTGTGCACTTGGCACCCTGCGCAGTATATACCCTGCACAACCTACTTGTCTATGATGAATGTGTTATTTCTTGATCTTGGCTCTTCTATTGTCCTATTTTATATTAGTATTTTATTAGGTATTTTACGCCCATTTTATATCCTTACGCCTTTTGGCATGAACTTGATTTTGCTTAATATGTTTGGAATGACCATTGTACATAGCATGGTATGACAAGGAACTAGCCTAACATGACAGTGACCCGTAGTGGTGCACTCCTGACATGACCAACCTGACATGATAGTGGCCCGTCGTGGCGCACTCCTAACAAGTACCCTGACATGATTTATCTTGATAACTTGATAGTGGCCCGTGGCGGCGCACTCTTGACTTGACTTGACTTGATAACTTGACTTGACTTGCCTTGACACCGTGGGTGTTCCTGCTTGCTTGTTTGCACAATCCACTTGTCTTGTCTTGCATCATGTCTAGGACGTGACTTCCTGGGTACCACGGCCAGGGACTCGCGCTAAACTGGATTAGGCTAATTATTAGATCAAACTAGAACATGGAGGATTCCCAGTCACGTGCAATCTCGTTATCTGGGCGCTTTAATGGACTTGTAGCTTGCCGACGAGTAGAGCACATTTCCAGCACACTGTCATGTGTTGCACCCTCTAAGTCACCTAAGGGTACATTTGTCTCCCGGGCGATGTACCCAACTATAACTCTCAACTCGCGGAAGGATAACTGGATGGTCTGCAGGGCTTGGGACTGGGAGTTTCTCACTTGCATCTTGTTAGTAATTAGGCTTGTGATAACCCTAGTTAGTTAAAGTAGTAAGCCGTAGTACTTGCTTGGCCGATTGCGAATGGATGGTGTCCAGCCTTGTCTAAGTCTTGTCTAGCCCCTGTATCTGGAACTCTTGATCATGATTGTTTTACTTATCTCTAACGATAAATGAGTAGAGACAGTGAGCTATTCAGGCGAAGGGTTACAATCCCGGTCCTTGTTTGGTTTAAGGATTGTAACCTGGCTCCCGGAATGGTTCCACGTCCCTAGTCGTTTATCGCCCTGTGTACCTTACTACTTGTACTTTCTTTTATTCCTTATGTTCTGATATGCTGGCTTTTGTTCTTATTTGTGGCCTCCTTTGTGGCACTTGCTCTTTCTGGGGTTTGACCCAGCTGGTTTTGTGTGGCCAGATTTCGGAAGCTCCCGAGGATCTACCAAGCTTCCAGCCCAATGGTGACAACTAGACGGAACCCGGGCCAAGAGTGGGTTTTCCTTTTGTTTCACCCACTAATATGTAAATTTATTCTTTTGAGGCGTTTAGCCGACGAGCACCTGTTAGCTCGATGCACATTTACTTACTGTCTGCCTACGGGCTGTAAACATGATTAACAAATCCTAGGGTTGATCATGTATGACTGAACTCTTGCTAGTCCTATCATTTTGTACGACTAGCTTCATGATCATCCAATATGTAATATTTGGGACGCCTTATATATATATTTATGCTCTAACATCTTGTAACTCTGTTAATTGCTTGAGATTGAGACAATAGGCTTGACCTTAAGAGACTGCTGGCTTGTAGTAAACCCTCATATCTAGACAGCCGTGACCGTATAGTTGAGATGTATTCTATTTCAATATACGTAGCTGGCTGTGTCTGCCCCCGCTCTCCAGTATTCTGGTTCTGGGGCGTGACAGCCTGTGACACGACTTTCTCGGTAGAGGAGAAAGAAGTCCCCAGCAGAGTCGCCAGCTTGTTTGCCATTAAAATTGTTTTGATTGAAATTTTAATACAAACAGAACAGTGATACAATATAGGACTTAGATGTAGTCCTAGGAGTACACTTTTGTTTAAGCTGGGTCCTTAGTGCCAATGGAGCGAGTGGTAATGCGTTGACTCCGTTGACCGGCTGACGACGGTTATCGGTTCTCTGAAGGTGTTGATTGCTCTGGGTGCTGGAGCTTGCTGAGAGGAGGAAGACGTTGAGTGTCTAGAACTGCCTCTCCGGTGATTCTCTGTTGTGGATTCTCTCTGTGTTGTCCGTCCCTTATCCGTGTGAAGGAGATGATCCTTCTATTTATAGTTTTGCAGGCTGGCTGCTCATGCGCGCATGCCGGATGCGTCGGTGTGGGACGCCACGTGGAGGTTGCTGATGGAGGCGCACGGATGCTGCGCCCTGATCGAGGGGGAGAACTCTTCATACTGCTGTTGTGAGCCGGCACATAGCAGAGAGAAGATCTTTCCGTTGCTGAAATCTTGGACGAGTTGAGTCAAAAGACACGTGTCGTCGACTCATGGTTCGAAGATCTCGGATTTGGTGGAGAGGAGTGATCTGGTGAGCTGCGCCTTGGATTGGGCGCAGGAGGAGGCTGCGGCTCATAACCTTTAGGAGTTACAAACCATTGGGGGCGCATGGCTTTTGAGGCGCATGCAGGCGACTTTCCTTCTGTCTTTCGGGATCAGAGAGCAGCCTGGGGCGCATGGCTTTTGAGGCGCATGCTGATTTGGACGTATGGCCGTAGAGGCGCATGCGGTTGGTTGAGTGGCCACGTGGCAGTAGCCGTAGAAATAAAGTCATGATGATGCTGACGTTGTCGACGCTTCGTTTTCTAAAAAAGCTGTCAACTGTTCAGACTTTGGGAGGCGTGCTGCCAACTCTGTCAGTTCAGCATTTAATGTTGGTGACGTTCGATGGACAGCTGAGTGGGCGCGTCGGTTGGCGTTCCACTCGGTATGGAGATGTGTGGGGGCGCACCCTCTGTAATGCGCCGAGTACTGTAGGGCGCGTCTGTGTGATGCACCTGATGCCGAAGGGCGCGTCCGTGTGATGTGCTGTCTGGCTGGCGCATCGGACATGTCTTTTAATGATGCGGCTGTCTCGCTCTTCGAGTGCTATAAATAGCCGTTTGGCTGAATTCGAGGCGTCCGGTTCATCCATTTAATGTAAATTCATTGCACGGAATTCGGAGGGCCATCCACTTGGCGCGTGGGTTTGATCTGCCCGGCCTATAAATAGTGGCATGGAGAGAAGATTTGCTTCTCATTCCCTCACGTACTTCCAACATGAACTTGAACATGCGGGTGCATTCTGTTGACGAAGTGCTCCCGAGGGTGAAGATGAGACGCTGTTGTCTTCGATGCACTTGAAGGTGACTGTTACATCCAAAAGACGGAGTCGAGGGCTTCCGAGGCAGGCGGAAGGTGCCTGTTGCATCCAAAGATAGGGATGCTCGGGCCTTGTCTCCGTTATTCCGGAAGAGCCGCAGATCGGAATGGCGGTGCTAGGCTCTATCTTCCTTCAAAGTGGGGTTTGCCCACTTTGGTTGTGTTGAAAGCTGCTCCTTTAGCCGCGGTTTCGATCACGGTCTTCCTTCGCCTTTGGAGGCTCTTTCGAAGCCTCCCCTGGCCACAGCATTTGCGGTGCTCTTCTTCCTTGGTTCCAGCCAGAGGGTTAAATGCTTTGCTTGACGAAGCACTTATCAGGTGAGCCTGGCTAGAAGAGCGGCACATAACTGGGCTGCTGAAGGGATGCACATAACTGAGCTGGATGCACATGACTGAGCTGCTGAAGATATGGTGGGATGCGCCTGGTTGGAGGCGCATGATGTCTGCTGCTGCGCTGACTGATGGCGCATGGTGGCTGCTGCGCTTATCTGGAGGCGCGTGGTAGCCTGGCTGTAGACTTAGGATCTTTCCATTGTAGAAATTCTCCTTTGTACAACCTTTTCTTAGACATGTAATAGACTTCTGTATATAATGTCTATCTTTATTGATCTTGCTGTGAAGTTCTTCGTCTGAGTTCTAGCGCATGTAGTGTCTGGCGCATGGGCTTTTTGGTTGTGAAATTCCATGCTTCTACAGGTAGCATCCCCTTTGATGTAACCATGTTTCGCTTGATCAATAACAGCGGTATTGTCCTCATAGACGACAACAGGTTCATCTGGGTCATATGGAAGATCACATGTATTTCGAATATGGCCAATAACAGCTCGAAGCCATACACACTCTCTAGCCGCCTCATAGAGCGCGAGTAGCTCAGAGTGGTTCGTTGAAGTAGCCACTAAGGTCTGTTTGCGAGACCTCCAAGAAATCGACGTGTTCCCAATGGTAAAGACATAACCGGATTGGGAACGCCCCTTGTGCGGATCAGATAAGTATCCCGCATCGGCGTTGCCAACAAGGGTCGCATTGCTTCGAGTGCCAAGAGCGTTGGACTCACTCAAAACCGCGTAGGGATAGAACAAGCCCAAGTCCGTAGTACCCTTAAGGTAGCAGAAAATGTCTTTTATGCTATTCCAATGACGGCGTGTTGGCGCGGTGCTGTGTCGAGCTAGACAATTCACAGCAAACGAGATGTCCGGTCTAGTACATTGGGCCAAGTACAATAAAGCGCCTATTGCACCCAGATAAGAGCACTCAGGACTCAATATCTCTTCGTCGTCCTCCTTTGGACGGAATGGGTCCTTAGTAATGTCTAGAGAGCGGACGATCATGGGAGTAGCGGACGGCTTAACGTCAAAATGACTAAAGCGTCTCAACACCTTTTGGGTGTAGTTTGCTTGATGGACAAGAATTCCATCTTTACGGTGCTCGATCTGCAGGCCGAGGCAAAACCGTGTCTTCCCAAGATCCTTCATCTCGAATTCCCTCTTCAGGATATCAGCAGTTTCTGACAAGTCTTTTTCGGTTCCTATGAGATTCATGTCATCTACATAGACCGCGATGATTGTGTATCCTGAAGTGGATTTCTTTATGAACACGCATGGGCAAAGTTCGTTATTAACGTATCCAAACCAATCAAGTATTGCTTAGGCGGTTATACCACATTCGTCCGGATTGTTTCAATCCATATAGCGAACGTCTCAGTCTAATCGAGAACGCGTTCCATGGTCGGGAACTACTTGATTCAGGCATCTTTAGTCCTTCAGGGACTTTCATATATATCTCTGTGTCTAGATCCCCGTAGAGATAGGCTGTGACCACATCCATGAGCTGCATATTCAGTTTTTCGGAAACTACTAAACTGATTAAGTAGCGGAACGTTATGACGTCCATTACGGGAGAATACGTCTCCTCGTAATCAATTCCAGGGCGTTGTGAGAAGCCTTGCGCCACAAGGCGAGCCTTGTATCGCACAATTTCATTTCTCTCATTACGCTTCCTTAGGAAAATCCATTTGTGACCAACTGGTTTAACATTGGGTGGTGTTGGAGCAACGGGTCCAAACACACTTTTTTTCGCTAAGGAGTCTAGTTCAGCCTGGATTGCTTGTTTCCATTGTGACCAGTCCGTTCGTCGTTGACACTCGGCAACACTACGAGGTTCTATGTCATCATTGTTCATAATGTCAGTGGCCACTGAGTATATGAACACATCATCGATGAAAGTTTCGTTTCGCTTCAAAATATCGTCTAAGCTAGCATACTCGACAGATATTTCGAGGTTATCGGCATGATTAGGAATAGGCGTTTCATCTGGAACGCGCTTTTCTAATACATCGCCGTGATCCTTAATGATCTCATGTGGCAAAACGCTTTTAACAAGATTTCTCCGCTTCCGGGGCAGAACATCTTTGGAACCAACCGGTCTTCCCTTCTTCTTGGGAATAGCGGCGGACTGGACGGCCGATGGCAGCGTCCTTTGCTCGGCGGGTTCGACGGAGCAACATATTTCACAGGAATATGGCGTCTCTCAGGGACGTCTATCCTTGCAGGCACATTTGCAGCAGGTATAATTGATCTCGTGACTTTTGCTAGGTCGCTAAATGCGTCTGGCATTTGATTTGCAATATCTTGCAGATCTAGAATCCTCTGCACTTCCTTATCACTATGTGCAGAGGGGGGATCATGATGAGCAAAAGCGGGCACATGCCACGCTAATTCACGTCGTTCCTCACCAACGTTAGCGTGCATTTCTCCTCCTAACGACGGGAAGATTACCTCATCAAAGTTATAATCCGCGTGTCTCGCGGTAAAGAGATCGCCTGTCAAGGGCTCTAAATAGCGAATGATGGACGGGGAGTTATAACCGACATATATTCCCCGTCGCTTCTGAGGTCCAAATTTTGAACGCCTTATCGGCTCAATTGGAACATTGACTAGGCACCCAAACACGCGTAAATGTGATATATCAGGCTCACATCCAGTAACCAGCTGGTACGCGAAAAGTAGTTGGGTGGCCATGGGCCTCAGACGGACCAAATTTGCAGCGTGCAAAATTGCATAGCCCCATGCAGATAGTGGGAGTTTGGTGCGCATAACCAAGGTCCGCGCTATCACTTGCAGTCGCTTTATAAAAGCTTCCGCTAGGCCATTTTGGGTATGAACATATGCAACAGGATGTTCAAGATTTATTCCCAAAGTTATGCAATAATCATCGAAAGTTTTCGATGTAAACTCCGCGGCATTATCAAGTCTAATAGACTTTATCGGATAATCCGGATGGTGAGCCCTTAACTTAATGATCTGGGCGAGGAGTTTAGGAAATGCTGCATTTCGGGTTGACAACAACACTACGTGTGACCATCTAGTCGATGCATCAACCAAAACCATGAAGTATTTAAATGGTCCGCATGTTGGTTGGATTGGTCCACAAATATCTCCATGAATTCCTCAAGGAATTGGGAAACCAATCTCGTAGGTTTCACATGGAGTGGCTTGAGATTCGTCTTCCCAATCGAGCAAGCTTGGCATAGGCTTTTCGGATTTATAACGAAATTCTTTCCTCCAAGAGGATGCCCGTGTGATGCATTCATAGTGCGAAGCATCGTATTTTGACCCGGATGACCCAGCCGGTCATGCCAAAGCATAAAAGTCCTCTCATCAACTGGCGCTCGACGAATGATGAGATTACTCTCGATGTGTTGTATCGTAGTGAGATACAAACCACTTGAAAGACATTTCAACTTCTTCAAGATACGCTTTTGGCCGTACTGAGTGGAGGTAATGAAAAGATACTCGAAGCCATGTTCTCGAGCAGTTTCAACATGAAATCCGTTTTCTCGAATATCCTTAAAACTCAGTAAGGTACGACTGGACCTTGGAGAATATAAGGCCTCTGATACTTCAACGGGAGTACCATTGGACAACGAAAAATGGGCTTTGCCAAAACCTTGAACAAGGGTTGAGGGTCCCAAAATGGTTGTCACTGAGGTTACTTTAGGCGTATAGGAGATAAAGTATAATTTATCTCTCAAGATAGTGTGAGTCGTTCCACTATCAACCAGACAATCTACTGCCCCGTGGTCCATGCCTATAAGTAAAGAAAATTAAAGTTTGTCACACATTTGAGGAAAGTGCTCGAAATAGAACTTTAATTTATCGAGAAAACAGAAAATACAAACCACCAAAAGTTTCATGACTTAAATCAAACATAGATAGAAAATGGAGATTTATTCTTCCATTTCTGCTACAAAATCGGAGGTCTCAAGATTTAGATTTTCGCACTCGATGACCAGATTTGCTTCGGCCCGGCGCCCCTTATGATAGTTATTAACTTCTTGGGGGGTCGCCCTGCAAGTCCGTTGCATATGACCATAAGCACCACATTTTTAGCAGAGAGTAGGCGCTTGGCCTTCCACTCTCGCTTTGGGACGACTGGCCCGTTGGTTCTTACCATGAGACTGCCTAGGAGTCAAAGGTCCTTGGTTCTTGTTAGAACCTCGCTTTGGGTGGCGAGACTTAAACTCGCCTCTGTTCCTTGGCTGGGACGACTGGCCCTTGTCTCGTTTCCACCGTGGATTTGGTCCACGGAGAGCGTTTGCATCAGGCATTGGAATTGCCTTTGTTCCAGCAGGACGAGAATTGTTGTTTCTCATTAAAATGAGACTGTTCTTCTCGTCTAGTAAAAGCTGGGTGATAAGCTCGGGAAACTTGGTGAACTTGGACTGACGGTATTGCTTCTGGAGCAAGTTGTCAGTGGAAGGAAATGTGGTGTATGTTTTCTCCAAAAGATCACTGTCGGTTAATATCTCACCACAGTATTGGAGAAGTGATCGAATCCTGCAGACTTCATTGTTGTAATCAGTTACACTTTTGAAGTCTTGGAAGCGCAGGTTCAACCAGTCATGGCGTGCTTCAGGTAGCCATATGGTCTTCTGGTGGTCGAATCGCTCTTTCAGAGAGTCCCATAGCGTCTTCGGCGAGGAAATTTCAATAAACTCTGCCTTCATGGCGTCAGATAAATGCCTGCGAAATAGAATCATCGCTTTGGCGTTCATTGAGCGAGTGACTTCCACTTCACGCTCTTTCTCGTTATAGATGACGTCCAAGAGGCCCTGCGCATCTAGATGGTTCTGGATGTCTTGCGTCCAGTCCAAATAGTTCTTGCCAGAGGCTTCAAGGATGAGAAAATCAATCTTGATCGACATTTTTCTACAACAGGAGAAAAATCTTGATCAGTCATCATATAAAACGACAGGTTTATGGATTTGGTTTGTATAAGCAACAACAACAATCGTAAATAAAAAAATAACGGTTTTGAAAAAACAATTTTTGTTTAAAAATTCTTATATCGATCGACGGGTCGATATAGAGAGGTCAATAAGTTTCTTGCAAAAATGCATAATTATAAATACAATTTGAGCAAAAAATAATATTCGGTCAACCCCTTTCAGTAGCTCTACGTGAATATGACCAGGCGGAAAAATGAGGGGGAGGGTCACCGGGGACCTCTTAAGAACCAAGTCCCAAGTTCTTTCTGACATCATACCCAAGTAGGTGAGCCTATTCGGAGAGACTTCGTAAAAATTTTGTCAAAAGGTAAGAATAAATAAGATTTTTCAAGAAATTCACGCTATTTGCGAACTGTGCAAAATATGTGTGCGTGCTCAAAATGCGTTTTCTTTGAAAAATTATTAACCAAAAAGGTTATTTTTGGGAGGCCCAAATTTGGCAGTGCCAGAATTTGTTTATGTAGCCAAAACAATTTTTCAAATTTTCAAGTTTGTTTTTTTTTTTCGTAATTACACAAAAAAACGTACAACATAAGTAGGCAACAACACACAAAAGAATTGGTGCCTAAGCAAGCGGCACCAAAAAAAATGTCAACTATTTTTTCCGACGTCTAATGAAGCGACGCCAAAAAAATAGCGAGAAAAAAATACAATTTTATTATTCATCTGTTACAACAATTACTGAGTAACATAAAAAAATGTTACTGAGATGCTCGCCATGGCACAGATGGCACTGAGGTGCTCGTCGGGGCTCTCCAAATCCATCATTACCAAAAAATGTTAGCACTCAAAATCCCAGACAACAAGAAGGAAGGAGCAATAATGTGACAATAGCTAAAATGGGGAAGTTGGCCTAAAGGGCTACTTTAAGGTTCTGGTCCGATAGGTCATGGGTTCAAAAAACCACTTATGTTAACGAAGACAATAGCAAGAATTGGTGCTGATAACGTGTTGTAAGGCAAAAGCTCAAACACACGGAGACGAAGCTTTCTCGTATATTATCAACCACTCAAGTGTACATTTACAAGTTATTCTAACCTCTCTTTATATAGGGAGAGAGGTTGGGGGTTATGAAGAAATGAAGGGCCAAAGGTCATGTAGGTTACAAGAAGATGAATGTAGAGACATATGAGTTACAACAGAAACTAATATATATCTCCATTTTTTTTAAAAGGGATTTTTTGACTTTCATTCCACTTATTAATATGAATTTGTACTTATATCCTACTTTTTAATTTTTTTAGACTTACATCCCACTTTTCGTCACTAAAGGCATTTTTCGTGACAAAACAAATATTTTTCGTGACAAAATAAATATTTTTCGTGACAAAAAGTGGGATGTAAGTCCAATAAAATTAAAAAGTGGGATGTAAGTACAAATTCATATTAACAAGTGGGATAAAAGTAAAAAATTTCTAAAAAAATTAGCAAATGTTCTTGTTCTTTCATATAGAACAAACTAAATTTTAAGATATACTCCCATTATTTTACTAAAACTTTGGCGGATTTATAAAAGAATGGAAGCATTTGCTTTTTTTTAAATAGCAGGAATATCTAGTTTCTATATTTTGAATGAGGACATTTGCTATAAAAAAAAAAATTCTAATAGAGAGAGTGTTTATGGGACCAATTTCGTTTGGTGTCACATATTTAAATTTTGTTAATTCCAATTAGCTATACTAGTGGTCGGATATACGTATTACGTATGTAATGCATTCTTTTATATATAAATACTTTTATATTAATACTCATTAACTTTACCTTACGTGTTGTTTGTGCAACATGTTTTTTGTTTTGTTTTGGCACTTGTGAGAGAATTGAGATCCCAATTTTGTACATAAAAGTACGGTTTGGTTATGAACAAGCTATGAGCCAAATTTTGGACTTTGGATTCTAAGAAATGAGAGAATTGAGGAGGCCTAATATGTTTGCATCACGCTATGCAATTAAAGATAACATCCTTTCTGTGGTAACTCATGGTTTTTTTTTTCAATATTTTTTTTCTCAATTTATTGCAAGTTCAAAATTTTTATCCAATAAATTAATCAACTCATTTACTATCAGAAGCTCAAGCTGGAGAAAATGTAGCAAAGTCATAAAAGCCAAGCTAGCCCATGACACTACTCAGGGTCGGTTTAGGGGTAAGCCTGACAAAACTTCGGACAATCGCTCTCTATAGGGCAACCCCTAATATCATTCGGTGTTCTTAGGACTGGTTCAGTCCAAATCCAACTTAAAACCTATATCTTTTTATTAGGGGTGAGGGCAACCAATTTTGTCCAGCTAAGGCAACCCAACCTTCTGGGCCGGTCCTGACACTACTACCAAACGTCCAAGCCATCGTCATCATAATACTGTCCTATTATAGAAAGGATTTGGCTCAATCGGACTGCATACAGACCTTGCTTCCAACTTTCATGTCTCTCTTACGAGATCTAGAGATATATGATGTACTCTCTTGGAATTTATTATTTTATTCCGATCTCGAAACAGGGATAATGTAATAAATTAATAATTTGTTAAATTTATAACATATACATTATAAAAAAAAAATCATTGAGGTCTCACGTAATATATAGATTATGACCCAATCATTAATAATTTTTGCTTCTTGAAATGCGGTCATATTGGATTTAATATATCTTTTTTCTTAACATGCTAAGACTATGATGTTTTTAGGATATCGTTGTTGGCACTTATAAAATGTTATCTTACACTTTTCTTTAATTTTCTATCATTCAAGTTCTAAATTGGTTCATACACTTCTAAAATGTCATCCTGCAGTTCTCCCTCCATACATGTACAAATTAATGTCAAATTCATTGTAGGAATAGATTTACAATTTAAATAATATAAAATTAGAAATGAGTGCATAATGATTTTTATGAGCGTCAATAACAACACCTTTTTTCAACACTGCAAAAATGATTCAATGTCATCCCCAATTTGAGAGCTTCTTTTTGTGAAATGGACTCAATAGTGGAATTATCATCTTCAATTTTAATATCTTATCATTTTCCATGACGTTCTTAATTATTTGTTCGTCAGCCATCATCTCTAAAGTTGCATCATTTCTCTAGGTTGGTTCGAAGGTCCTCGACTTCCATTCCATTATGATAATTCAACTATTTTATATTATTTTGTAGTTCTTGAATATCTCAACCATCCAATGGTAAGAAATATTTAATATATGCTAAATTAATAGATTTTTTTCTTTGTCTCACCCCCCTCCCCTCCCGGTTCATTAAACAGAGTTGATTAATTTATACTTCTATTATATGATGCGAAAAGTTGGTCTTACCACATAAATTTTATTTCCAAAATACTCTTCAATATACATATTAATTAAAAAATATGCAATAAATTCACTGACAACCATTAAAAAGATGCATTCTAAAAGGAATTAATGTATTGTCAAAATTGGAAGGGTTCATGTTACTTGATAAGTAATTAAAAGTAGCAGAATTAAACCAACTCATCAAAATCATCCACAGGTATCTTTTAATCTTCCTAACAACAATCTATGAATAATAAATACGTGCAAATGTGTGTGTGTGTGCGCACGCGCGTGTAGCAGATGTGTAACTGCATATTCAACACTACTTGTATTTTGGACTTAGCTACAATACGAGTCATTCTAAACACGTTAGACCAAGTCACACGGGCCCTCTAAACAAACTAGGTTGAAGAACTTGGCTTAACTGTTGTCCGTGGAGTTCTTGGAACGATTTTAAAGGGACAAACGCACTCTTCTTTGGACCGAAGCGGTCTTATCTGGACTTTGATACCAATTCATTATCCGATCCAACGATTCGGCCCACAAATCCACACACCCATGTCATTGTCCAAAAACTAAGATATAAATTTACGAACACAAAATTTTAGTATATTTCCTATAGATTGTAGGAAAACTCTAAGTTTTAGTTGTTTCTAACTCACAACTAAGCCTTCTTTGTGTTGTGGTTAACCCAACACATTTCATTTTCCGTCTAAACAAAACTACTCTCTGCACAATGGTTGCTTGCCTTTAATTTTTAAGTAAAATGATCAAGGGAATTTAGAAATGGGTTCTGGGCCATAGTAGTAAAGGGCCCTAAAATGGGCCAGTTTAGTTAAAGGAAATTCTTAGCATTGGGACAGGACCCTATTAACTGGAATAAATTGTTGGGCTTCACCAAGAATGGTTTGCCCTTTCTAACCTTCTACTAAGGCTATGAATAAGTACATAGGTAGTTTGGGGTCAAGTTGAGCCCATTCAGTTGGAAATCTACAAAGGAAACAAAACATGTTTTTGAGCTTGTTTAAAATACCTTTAAGTTTACAATTAAATAAATAGGAATGGGCTTTAACAAGGCTTGGGTAAATGGCATAGATAAATGGATTATTTGGGATAAGGTCTTTAAGGGGTTTTCTTTAGAGAATTTGTAAAGACTACTAGTGGACTATTGTGATCATGTGCGGGTTTGGGTTCTCTGGTTCGTGCTTTAATCTTCGTAGTTGCTGTGATTGATAAATGTGAATAATTGATGATTATTGAGGTTTAGAACAGTTGACTACGGTCGATCCAGCAACGTAGGCTGGATGGGAGTACAACCTGTGCCCAATCAATCGGACACGGGGTGTGACAACCACCAACTATTTTCCAATCGTAATTCAAGGCTTTGGGATACTATAAAACCATAGAGGACAAGCAATCTGATATATTTGCATTCCGTTGTTTTGTAGAATACTATTGTCATAGTTGCAAACGGTGTAAAAAGAATACTATTGTTATAGTAAATTAAAGCGACAAGCAATCTGATATATTTGCATTTCGTTGTTTTGTAGCATAATATTAATACTTATGTCGATTAATATTTTATTGCTTGTTCACGTTTGTCGCTTAATATTTGCCTCATCTTTCATGCCATTATGTCATGCTTGTCTCATTCTGCCTTTATACTGCTGTTCTGGATATATCTACTTGTTCTCATTTTGTTTGTAAAGCCCATGAAAGTACATGAGCCGAAATAATAGATTAAATCGAATATAATTTTCGTTCGGTTCGGATATATTTTCAAACGCATGGTTTGGTTCGAGTCGTTCGACTTGTATTTGGTCGGTTCGATTGCTGGTTCGGTTGAGAAAAATAAGAGTTCGGTTGAACCGAACCAACGGTTTTCTCACCCCTACTTGACCGCTTTAGAAAGGTATATGACTGTAAAACCCGCGAATTCGGAATTATATTTGGATTGATGGATTTAGTTGTTGGCGTAGTTATAGGTTTATTAGTTATTATTATTATTATTATATTATTATTAATATTTAGTTGGTTAGTTAAATTATGTTTTCTTAAATTGGAATTTTGATTGATGGATTGTGTTTTTTTTTCGGACCCTGACCCAGCCCATTTCTTTTCCAAACCCAAACCCTTTTCTTAAAAAAAAAAAAAAAAAAAAAAAAAAAAAAAAAAAACACAGACAGCCACTCAACCCCATGGACAACTTCCCCCACGCCTTCTCTCCCACACCCGTACACCACTTCCTCTTTCCCCCTCTTTGTAGCAACTTCCCCTTTATTTCTTCATACCAAAAATCCATTCCTTCCCTCTTAACTCAGCAGCACCTCTCCCTTCTCTCCAAATCACAGCACTACCACCACCCCCTTCAGCCCGTGGCGACCCCCTTTCCGACCGCAACTCGTGGCAGCCCTCGCCGCCTCCCGTCGAACCGTGGCCGACCCCTCCCGCGCGGCGCCAGCAGCCCCCGCCGGTGCCCATCCTGGCGCAACCCTCGCGCGGCCGCCCCTGTCCACACGCCCTTCCACCCAACTCCGCTTCCCGATGCTACCGACGACCCCGCTCGGCCTGCTTCCGGCCCTCCGCCTCCGGCCCCGTGGCCGCCGTGCCCCGGTCCAGCGCCCCTCGTCGCCCGTGGATCCGTCTCTCGTCGATCTCGGCCGATTTCCCGCTGTCCGCGCATTTCCCCGTGATCCGCCGCCTCCCTCGCGCTTCCCGCGACTGGCAAACGCCTCTCGCGCGTTCCCTTCGCTGTTAGCGCACCCCACGACGCTGTCCGTGGCTTTCGCAGCGCATCGTGACGCTGTCCGGAGACTCTCGAGTCCGTGACGGCGCGTCCCGAGTCCGAGGCCACCCTTCGGACTCCGTCATCGAGCCTCTCGGTAAATTTTTTGATAGACAGAGTAGTTCGTCCCTTCCGTAGAGTCGATGATGACGCGGTCCCGATCCCGCTATGGGAATCGGCTTCGAATAGTTGCGATGGTGGTTTTTTTTCGGACTTTTCGAGTTCGTTTCAGATTTAGTCTTTTATTCTGTGGCGTTTCCTTGGTATAGTTGTGTTCTGTGATTCTTGGGTTTTGATTTTAGAATATATCATTATTCCACTTGGTTTGCATGTGTTGTGTGTGTCTTTAGGCTACTATTTTCATTGGTAACTATGGTGTGATATTGTTTTGGACCTTTCAAAGTCCTGTGATTTCGGGTTGGTGGCTATGTGTATTATGGTTATTGGTTGTTGGTTGGATTTTGGAAGGGTTGGAAGCAAATATAACTACTTTCTGGATATTTTGTATCGCCAAGTTTGGCTAGGTTGTCCTAGTTACAAAGGAGGTGCTGCCCAAATTTTCCAAATATATATAAATATAGTCTTTATTATTGTTTATCAAAATGGTTTGGTTCTTCTTGAAAAAAAATATTATTTATAAACTTTAAGTTTTGGAAAAGATATTTTGGTATTGTTGGCTTCTAGTTGATTTTCTGTAACCACCCTTAGGCGACGACCGTATCGGTCGAATGAGCCTCGGCGAAACGCAAACGCTACAAGAACTTTCTGTATGTTGAGGTGTTAGCCAACAACGTGATACTTAATGACCAAGTCTGAGACTTACCTATATTTTATATTCTATAAATTTATTTAGAACTCGTTACTGGATATTTTTCATATTTCGAGTGCAGGGCCTCGGCCTCCTGAATAGACCGCTTCCTGGCATTCAGAGCTCGCCAGCAACTTCTAATATTTAATTAATTTATGTAAATAAGTTGTAAGGGCATAAGTTCAATTTTTTTTTTCTGTGGCCATGTATTGTGTAGCTTAGATTTTCTATTTATTTTCTGGGTTTTGTTGTTGGCATAGCTAGACGCATAATAAAAAATGGTTATTAATTATTTTGTATAAATTAATAAGGATTTCTCACATTTAATTAAAATAGATAAATTACTAGTAAGTTAACAAGTCTATGATTTTATCATTTAAAGAAAGTTAGTTTTATATATATTATTAAAAATACAAGTTTTGCCAATTAAAGTGTAATTGCTATTTTCTCCAATAAATCAATAATCGGTTATTCCGTAAATTGATAAACCAATATAGTTTACGACGTTAGACGGTTTTCGTTAGATTAATTAAATAAACTTAAAACCTGACTAGGGTCTGCTTCTAGAGATTGTAACTAGCACACCTAGAATGGTTTCATTATGGTTCTAAGTCAAGGTTCTCAACTGTAGGATCTCGGAGACGTACTTGACTTCCTCCTCGGTACCGACATTCCCGATCCAGTCAATCAACAGAGGCAAGTTACGGTTATGCTATCTTATATTTTAAGTAGTAATTGTCAAGTTGCATGTTTAAACCACATTGCTACACGGAACCCTCTCCTAGGGTTCAAATATTGATTGATATTGATTGTGGGGATATTGGAAGAATAGTGTAGCGTTTATGACCAATACATCTCATATTGCATATTGTTATTGTGCGAGCTTACCCCTCTTACACACGGGGATAAGCCGTATCGCGTCGCTAGGATGCTATTATACAACCCAAGCCCGTCATAGACGTTACATATTCAAATCACATTGTTTCAAGTATTGAATTGTTAAATTGCTGAAAAATATTGTTTCAACTGTTTAGCTTGCACTTTTTCATTATTATTTGAAATGTGAGGTACATATTCGTACTTGTTCCCTCCTGACTGGAGACCAACATTTTTAGGTGACATTGAGGATGCTGAGCTATTGTACAATAGCTACTATGACCGGTGCTATACCATGCGGTGCTACCAGAGTCCCCCATTGGAGGATGCAGATCATGAGGCCGATGAGCCGACCTTTTAGCTAGTTGTTTTCCAGTTAGCTAGTTTTATTGTTTTGGAGTTGCAGATTTTGATTTCAGCATTTTATTTCAGTACTTTCAGTTTCAGTTGTACTTTTCAATTATTGAATAAAAGGTTTTTTTTTAAAATTTCTGTATATTCGAGTTGTGACAAATATAAATGTTGTTGTAAAACCTGCAATTAGAACAGCTTACTGCCGTCGTCTCACAACGGTGCAGGCTGGACATGATCCGGTTCGACCCAATAATTTGGGATCGGTCGTGACATATTTTTATTGGTGGCCAATGCAGGTCCAATCACAACTTAAGTGAACAGACCTAGAAACTAAACACTAGAATATTGATTTCACAACATAGGACCGAGTATCTATATATAAGTAACTATTTTTGCTTGCTTATAGAACGGTAGGGTACCTTGTTTATGCTTGCCCCTAACTTGCCAGACTATGAAGACAACCTGACCTATGCCTATCAGTCGTACTAGCAGATCTTGTTTCCTATGCATGACGCAAGAAAACATGACAAGAGAATCGTAGTAGTAGATTGAGCAGCGGGAGGCTGCTCGAACCAGGACCCGAAGAGCTAATGATACCTTGAATTATTGATTAGCACTAGATACCCTACCGAAGCATAACATATTACCCTTGATTACACTTTTTTCTGGCCAATGTCTTTTCCAAAGTCATGTCTCCCTTACGATTCAATTTCTGAAAATTGTAATCTTAATGAGATGTATGTAAGGCAGTATTTATCAAGGATATATTGGTGATTAAGAATTGGAAGAATAGAATTTTGGAATACCTAGATATTAGTTGGTACTGATAACAATTGGAAGCGAT
This sequence comes from Iris pallida, assembly GCA_029216955.1. Taxonomy (NCBI): domain Eukaryota; kingdom Viridiplantae; phylum Streptophyta; class Magnoliopsida; order Asparagales; family Iridaceae; genus Iris; species Iris pallida. Next base: position 33,325 of record JANAVB010018647.1, read on the forward strand.
AATGACATAAGTATACATGGTGAACGAGAGTCTACTATATTCATCATGTTACAATATAGGGCCAAAATTATTTATTTTTAAATATTTTTTTGGCTCGCTTATAGTTTTATAGGTTACCTTGCTTACGTTTGTACCTAAACCTTATCTAGATTAGGCCGATTGTATGATGGTATGTTTTACTGTCTATTTATTTTAGATTTTTGGTATATTTTAGTGTCCCGGCTTTCGGGATTATTTCTTCCATATCTTTATCAATTCGCATACTTTAGGATCCATACTCTCGCACCGTTTTTGGATTAAGATTAGATTTTTATCTCCTTCTTTAGCAAACCTATTTTAACTTCTCCATTTGCTGATCAAATCTTACTCCTCCATCTTTATTTGGAATCTACATTCATTCGCTATTTAGAGTTTCAAATTCTGTAGCAAACCTAATAAACTCTTATCTACCCAAAGTATTTCTACGACTAGTGTATCCAACCATTTCTCTTGACCTTATTTCCAATTGACTTTCTCAGAACCAATTTCGAACTGAATTCTTTTGGAACCATAAAGCCCCAAGGTTAATTGTTACCAAAGAATTGGTCCAACTTAGCTGGTTCACATATCTCCCAAGGGAACTATTTTTCGAAAAATAATTCCAATATGGATTGATATTTCCTAAGTTATTTCAAGTACCGAAAATATTTTTATTTGTTGATTTCCTCCACTCAACTCGAAACCTTACTCTCCCTAGGCAACTTCTTGATCAATTCAAGGCCTAGAAAGCTTTTAAACTCAATGCTTGAGTATCATGAAGCACGAACGGTCAGAGAATTGATTCCATCCTAATATTGAATTTCCTTTAGTCATTGAAAACCTTTTTGAATTGTTGAATTATTCTTTTGAAATTCCCATGGACAAAGTTAAGAAAATATTCAGTGACCTAATATGGCTTGGCACATATGCGTCGCAACCATCTATTTGAATTATAGAAACTGCGAGTATACTGCAGCCAGTTGCGCACTGCCGGGGCATAGACTCTAAGTTGAAGTGATTCAGGTGTTGATAGGTTTTTGGATATTATTGAGACTACGTCCTAAATGCATCAAATTTGTCTCCTATGTTGTTCAGCCAGAAAATGGATAAGTATAGACTACTCGAAAATCTATTACTATTCAAGTTATGGAGCCAAAATTTTACTGCAGTCAGGTGCACTCTGGCGAGGCATGAATTTGAGGCAAAGTGACTTAGGATATATTTGGGTTTTCGAATATTATTAAGACTATATTCATAATATGGTTGTCTTTTCTGCACCATCAAATTATTCTGACTGTTGTCCGATTAGAGGATTTGTATTTCTTGCGGCTTCCCATTTTCAGAAATCTCTTATCACAACAAGAAAGGATAGATTTTCTATAAAATTATACTTGATTTTTCCTAAAACTTATTAGGACCATATCAATCTCTATTGGCCCAATCTCTTTCCTGTTTCAACCTTAGTACGTTGCATATATATATATATTTTTATTTATTTATTTATTTATTTATTATTATTATTATTATTTCTTTTAGTTACATATTTTGGAAGCTGTAGATAGTTGTGGTTAGCTTTATATATTAAATATTGATATACATCTTGTGGATGACCATATGTATATAGTTGATAGTTATATGCGGGGGAAACATAGATTGTTACTTATCTCATTCCTTGTAAGAGATCCTTGGAATTAATAATAGATAGCTAAAGGGTAGAAAAGGTAGAAGAATACCTTGAGTAAGCTAGCCTTGAGGGAGTGGTATACCTAAACTTGTGACTTATTTGGAATAGAATCATTAGTAGTGCTCGCTAGCGTCTACACCTCATTCAAAAATGATGGTATTTGACATCGTTATTGCCCTGGCTTCTATGATCAACCCCAGGCACATTTAGGTTTTGATCTGAGAGGCCATCCTGGTCTGCAGGACCCAACACAAGTATTCATCCTTTCAAAGATGAAAAAGGTGTTGCCGATACCCTCTTCCACACGGATGCAACAGCCCCTATCACTTTGGCTGTTGGAGGGGAATGGAACCTCTCGACGTCTTGTTTGGTAAACGAGATTTTGACCCAGGCGCCGTAGTGTTTGTTGCCTAACCGTTCGGCCAGAGATGTCGGATGCGAGATCTTTAGCTACTTGTATCGATTTGCCACAGTGTGGTTAGATGCAATGCGCTGGCAGCCTTAGCTAGAGCCACTATCACATTGGGGTCAAATGCGTCCTGCCCTGAACGAAGATGAACAGAGACGCAAACACCTTGGGACGGTCTTCTTTAATGGCGTTCATCTCACTTCTATCACCTCCCTTCGATATATCTCGCCTCACTTCGACTATTCAGCTCACTCCGCTCGCCTTCCTTAATGGCAGAGGGATTCCAGCGCCTCTTCGTGCATCTCTTCTCGGGTGGCTTCTTCTCTTTTTTTTGAAGGAGATTTTGAATTTTATGCTTAAAGGAAGAGTTATTGAAGATAAAGGAAGACGTAGGTAGAGTTAGCGAGAAAAGTATAGGATTTGGTAATATTCTCCCATGGAGGAAGTGAATTGGGATAATATATAAACATGTGAATTAATGATCAAGTAAAGAAACACTTGACGAGGATCAACTTTTATGGTTAGATGACTACTATACCTAGAAGGGACGGATATAGCCATGGAAGGAATAACACGAGCAATGGAATGATAGGTTCTAGAGAAGGAATAAGAGAGGAATTGAGATAAGACCATTGGCATACAACGATATTGGATGGAAATTTGATTTAGATGATTTATGATTCCAAATAGATCTAGTTTTCATATCTTGGCAGCTGCATTAGTTTTCTGTAGATACTGGGAGTTCGGCTAGTTTAGCGAGTTAGAGATTGGTTTTTGCATGTGTATTAATAAGATGGTTATCTTGTAAGTCATTTTTTCTGCATATTCTATCTTTTGACACTTGAAATAGTGATATAATATTCTTTCTATTCCCCTTTGATTATCACTCAGTTCTCAACGAAAATATCATATCCGATTACATTCCTATCATAGTTATATTATTATAATCACCCTCGCTATCCTACTATTATACAACTTGTTGATTTTTCCTGCGTCACAAACCCTTATAACCCATTCTAATTTGATTTGGAATTTTTAGTCCCTCATCTCAAAAGATTCCATTACTTTCTGCATTCTCAATAAACTGTTGACATTCGCTTCTTTCTTGCATTTTCTGTTTTACGAGACCTCATTTGATTTTCTCCTATTTTATGATCATAATTGTACCTAGATTCTCTCGTGCCTAAAATAATTTTTGATCACAACAACAATCCAACCCTATCTCAGATCATATCATGATAATTCTGATTGTGCCAATATTTTATCATTGTACCTAGTGATCATGCCTAGAATTCGATCATGCCTGATGATTTAAATTTCATGTTTGATCAAGGTTAAGTGATTTTGATTGTACCCCGGCCCTTATCTTTGAAATTTCGAGGACGAAATTTTCTAAGGAGGAAAGGTTGTAAAACCCGCGAATTCGAAACTATATTTGGATTGATGGATTTTAGTTGTTGGCGTAGTCATAGGTTTATTAGTTATTATTATTATTATTATTATTATTATTATTATTATTATATTATTATTATTATTAATTAGTTGGTTAGTTAAATTATGTTTTTCTTAAATTGGAATTTTGATTGATGGATTGTGTTTTTTTTCGGACCCTGACCCAGCCCATTTCTTTTCCAAACCCAAACCCTTTTCTAAAAAAAAACAAAAAAAACAAAAATAAAACACTGACAGCCTGTCACGCCCCAGAACCAGAATACTGGAGAGCGGGGGCAGACATAGCCAGCTACGTATAATGAAATGGGGTCCATCTCACATACGGTCACGGCTGTCTAGATATATGAGGGTTTATCTACAAGCCATCAGTCTCTTAAGATCAAGAACAAGCCTAGTGTCTCAATCACAAGCAAGTAAATAGAGTTACAAGATGTAAGATCACCAAATATACAATAGTAAGGCGTCCCAAACATTACATATCCAGCTGATCATGAAGCTAGTCGTTACAAAATGTGAGGACTAGCAAGAGTTTAGTCATACATGATCAACCCTAGGTTGCCAATCATGTTACAGCCCGTAGGCAGACAGTAAGTAAAAATGTACACGAGCTAACACTTGCTCGACGGCTAAACGCCTCAAAAGAATAATTTTACAATAGAGTGGGAGAGCCAAAATAAACCCACTCGTTGCCCTAGTTACGCCTGGTGTTCACCATCGGACTGTAAAACCGGTAGATCCTCTGGAGCTGCTCTGGTATCTGGCCATACAAAACCAGCTGGGTCAGACCCCAGAAAGAGCAAGTGCCACAAAGGAGGCTTCACTTAGGAACTAAAACCAGCAATTAATATAAGAGTATAATTACAAAATAAAAGACAGTAATTTAAGAAAACATGACAGGTGAATGTATAAAAGACAATCTTGTACAGAATCAATAAAAGACAGGACATATTGGAAAAGCATGACAGGATGATATATGATGAGATAACCATGAGACTATTCAGATAACCAGGTTACAACCCGTAAACCAAATAAGGACCGGGGTTGTAACCCTTCGTCTGAACAGAACTTGGTTTCTCCTACCATTTATCGGCAAGATAATATAAGAAATCAGGACATGTAACAATCTTGTACAGGGTCAAGACAAGACTAGACTGATTGAACTCCATCCAACATCTCACGGCCAAGCAATAAGTACGGCTTGATACTTTAACTAACTAGGGTTATCACAGGCCTAGTTACTAACAAGATGCAAAGAGATTTCCAAGTCCAGTTACCCGCCTGCTGCTACCTGAGTGACCCCAGCAAAGAAAAGGAAAAAGATAGCATGATAGCAGCACACTGTAGTAAGATACATGTGTCCTAAGGTACCACACTCGACGGCGGGCTGGAAGTACGCTCATCTCGACGGATAGCAACAAATCCTATGTATATAAAAAAAAAAATAAGGCCGGGATCAAAGGGGCAACAGGTAACTGGGAAAGTCTCTTCATGAACTACTGTATTATTCTAGTTATTAGCCTTAGCTATTTACAGTAGGTACTCCTGATCGTGGTACTCAGGAGTCCCATCCTAGACATGATGCAAGACAAGACGGGTTCATTTGCACAAGCACAATCGTCCACAGTGTCCAGGTCATTCAATCTTGTCATGTCGTGTTAGCCGTCGCAACAGCATTATAAGGAATATCATATCAGGTTTATCATGTCAAGAGTGCGCCACGGCGGGCCACTATCAAGAATTATCATGTCAAGTTATCATGTCAAATTTGTCAGGTCAAGTTATCATGTCGGGAGTGCACCACGGCGGGTCACTATCAAGTCATGCCATTTATCAAGGAGGGAAGAAACTTGAGCAAATTAAATAATACTATAATAATATATATATTCTTGAAGCCAAGGAGAAACTCTAAAATTTTCATGTTGGGAGTGAGAAGAAATTCTGACCACAATTTAGCCAAATAAAACATTTAAACAATCAAAGTGGGACCCATGCGGTCCAAAAGTGGGAGAACAAACATGCGATCAAAGAGAGTGGTAGGCCACCCATGCGGCCAGCCCAAGCATATGCGGCCAGAAAATAGTTGGAGGGGGGGCCATGCGGCCAAGAGTAATTGCTAACAAGAAATATTCATGCAGTCAAAAAGACAGAAAATGGAAAGATAATAAATGCGAGCTTCCACTCAAACAAAGAAAAGGGGCACGTGGCCACTAAAGTATAGTGGCCATGTGGGTCCCAACAATAATCAATGCATTAAACCCACGTGGCCAACACAAAATGGCAATTTGCCATGCGGCCCAGGAATAACCAAGGCCATGCGGCTGGCAAGCATTAAAGCAAAAAAATGCTTTAACCAAACAATTAAAGCATATAAGACAAAACCTAAGGAAATTCTTTTAGGAACAACCCCCAGACCCATGCGGCTAGCTTTAGCTTTCATTAGGAAAAAAATGCATGAAAATTAAGTAGTAAATACAAAAGGGCTTAAATGCATAAAGCATACAATATATATAAATACTAGGTCTTAAATGCAAAAAGTACTAAATTCCATGCAAGTATTACTGTACTAAGACTTAATGGAATGCCTTATAAAGTAAGGACTAAAATGCCAAAAGGCATTAAGTTCAACCAAAGTCTCTGCGGCTCAATCATGAGTTAGAGTGTATTAAATAAGCATTGAAATTGAATGCATTAAATATGCATTGCAATTGGCATGCGGCTGGCCCTTCCAAAAAATGCTTCAACAAAGCATTAAGCAAATGCATAGAAATTTCATAATGGGATGCATTAGAAAATTCTACACCATATGCGGCTCTCTCTTCAAGAAGCATGCGGCTCTCTCCAGGGAGCATTAGGAGAAATAAAGGAAAGTGTATTAGAGCAAAGCATTTATTTAATGCTTAATAAGAGTACATTCAATGCATTCCAAGCAGAGCATTTATTTAAGGCTTATAAGAATGCATGCGGCTGGAGACCCAAGGCCATGCATTATTTAATGCATCTATTATTTCAAGCTCATGCGGCTACAACCTAGTGTCACATGCGGCTGACCTTTAATATTGCATTAAATAGTGCATGCAAAACTAATTGCCTGCTATTAAGTGCCATCATGTCAGAAAATAATTAATGCGGCCATGCCCATGCGGCTAGGCAAGACTCCTGCGGCCAAGACAAATGCAAGCCAGCAACATTTGTTACCAACTGAGAAGAGGTTCATGAAAAATACCATGGCTTCTCCACACCACCCAATTTTCCACAGGAGTCCAAATTTGGACTTCCATAGGTCAAAATGGGGTAGAACGAAATCTCTACAACGTGGAACCATCAACTAGCAAAAATATGCAAGTATGATGGATCAAAAGTCCCAAAAACCAAAAATACCACAAAGCTAGATCTACAAAATTTAACCATAGAAATGAAAAATGACAAGTACTAAAGTGGTTTGAGAAAAACCACATGAAGCAAGATGCACTTGCCTAAGCTCTCCACTCTCTCTTGGTAGGTGAAGAGTAAAGATGGAGAAGAAGAAAATGATAATGAGTAATAATGGAAGAGAGAGAGTGGGATAGATATTTATGGTGGGAGTGGTGGTAGGTGGGAGTGGTTCTCCACATAAAACCAAACCAAGCCAAATCCACTAAACCGAACCAAACCAAGCCAAGGCAATGCCATGATGAACCATGCTAATTCAACATGCAAAAAAATAAAATCCAAAGCTAACTAATTATGACAAACCAAAAATACGAGCCCGAAATACGTACACGTATTCCAAATACGTAATACGAGATATGGGCATTATAACTCTACCCACCTTAAAAGAATTCCGTCCTCGGAATTTAATCAAGAGGCTAGAGATGTAAGGACAAGCTACACTAATCACAGGCAAGCTATACTAAGCAATCAATCATGCAATCATGTATGTAAGCAAGGAAATCGAAGGCACGAGAAAGAGGAAAGATATCCTGCTAGGAACCTCTCTGCCGGTTCTGGATCTGAGCTTGGACCTGGGCATACTGCTGGGGTCTTTGTAGCTGGAAGGCTAGGGCCTGAGGCGGCAATGGCCTCGGTGACTGGTACTGCAGCTGAAATACTTGGGCCTGAGGCAGCAATGGCCTCGGCAATGGATACTGTTGCTGCTGCTGGACTGGGGCTAGTCCCCTTACCGAGGGACTAGTCTGGGCCGATGATGAACTGGCCCTATTCGGACATGATCCTATCTTGTGGTCCGGCGCTCCACAAGCCAAACACAATCCCTGAGCTCTGCGACACTCCGAAACAACGTGTCCTGGCTTCCCACAATGAGTGCAGCCCATTGCGGAAGACTGCTTCTGCTTCTGTTGCTGAGGGGACGTGACCGACGTCACTGAGGCCGCCTGCCTCGGAGTTCCAATTGTCAAAGCCCTGACTGCCGGGGCTGGTGCTGTCGACTGGGTCATCTGGCCGTGAGATTGCTTCCGACCTCCGGTCCTGTCCACTATCCTGTGGGAGGTATACTCGTGCCTCCTAGCTGCCCTCAACACTGCATCAAAAGTCTGATGCTCAAACTGTTTTACTGCCAACAAAATCTCGAGGTGTAGCCCCTGCTGGAACCGCTGGGCTCTGTCGAACTCGGTTGCCACCAAGGTGGGAGCAAACCGACTAAGCCTGGAGAACTCGGCCGCATATCCATCGACCGTCCTGCCTCCTTGCTTCAGATTGGTGAACTTGGTCTGGAGATCATACCGAGCCACCGCATCGAAGTACTTAGTCTGGAATCTCTCTCTGAATAGTGCCCATGGAATAGGGACCACTAATCCCACGGCCTGTGCTGCCCACCAGCTGCGGGCAAGATCCAATAACTGCAGGCGCACCACGGCCACCTTCTCATCTTTCGGGGTCTTGGCTGCCTCTATAATGACTTCAGTATCCTGGAACCATACGTCAGCAGCGATAGCATCTTCACTGCCATCGAAGAATAGAGGGTTCAGGCGCTTGAAACTGTTCGCTGTACTATTCCTTGGATGACCGTCTCTGTTCAGATCATCTGCCACCGCCTGTTACAAGGCAGCTCCTCGGCGATCTTGGGAAGCTAACAATGTCCTGATGAGACCTACCAAGGTACCATCATCAGGCTCTGCAGGCTGGACTGGCTGAACTGGCGGCTCTCCTTCAGTAGGTACGACTCGGGAGGCTGCTCCTGAGTGCTGGGCCTGATCTTCTAGTTTGCTGGTCCACGGGAGGTGATCCGCCTTGCTGATCGGTAGGAGCAGGAACAATGCCACTGAAGAAGACGACATGGGAACAATAAGGAAGGACCAGGAAAGATCAACGATTACAAGCATGTGATCAGGACAAGAATTTTCAGGGATCAAGAGGATACGAGCAGAGATCAAAGGCGAGTACTGATTGAGACATCTATTCGGTAAACCCTCACATATCTTGATTCACAAGACCTGCATGGGCCACCACTTAAACCATGTCACGCCCCAGAACCAGAATACTGGAGAACGGGGGCAGACATAGCCAGCTACGTATAATGAAATGGGATTCATCTCACCATACGGTCACGGCTGTCTAGATATGAGGATTTATCTACAAGCCATCAGTCTCTTAAGGTCAAGAACAAACCTAGTGTCTCAATCACAAGCAAGTAAATAGAGTTACAAGATGTAAGATCACCAGTATACAATAGTAAGGCGTCCCAAACATTATATATCCAGCTGATCATGAAGCTAGTCGTTATAAAATGTGAGGACTAGCAAGAGTTTAGTCATACATGATCAACCCTAGATTGCCAATCATGTTACAGCCCGTAGGCAGACAGTAAGTAAAAATGTACACGAGCTAACACTTGCTCGACGGCTAAATGCCTCAAAAGAATAATTTTACAATAGAGTGGGAGCCAAAACCCACTCGTTGCCCTGGTTACGCCTGGTGTTTACCATCGGGCTGGAAAACCGGTAGATCCTCTGGAGCTGCTCTGGTATCTGGCCATACAAAACCAGCTGGGTCAGACCCCAGAAAGAGCAAGTGCCACAAAGGAGGCTTCACTTAGGAACTAAAACCAGCAATTAGCACAAGAGTATAATTACAAATAAAAGACTAATTTAAGAAAAAGTATGACAGGTGAATGTATAAAAGACAATCTTGTACAGAATCAATAAAAGACATGACATATTGGAAAAGCATGACAGGATGATATACGATGAGATAACCATGGGACTATTCAGATAACCAGGTTACAACCCGTAAACCAAACAAGGACCGGGGTAGTAACCCTTCGTCTGAACAGAACTTGGTTTCTTCCACCATTTATCGGCAAGATAATATAAGAAATCAGGACATGTAACAATCTTGTACAGGGTCAAGACAAGACTAGACTGATTGAACTCCATCCAACATCTCACGGCCAAGCAATAAGTACGACTTGATACTTTAACTAACTAGGGTTATCACAGGCCTAGTTACTAACAAGATGCAAAGAGATTTCCAAGTCCAGTTACCCGCCTGCTGCTACCTGAGTGACCCCAACAAAGAAAAGGAAAAAGATAGCATGATATAGCAGACACACTGTAGTAAAATACATGTCCTAAGATACCACACTCGACGGCGGGCTGGAAGTGCGCTCATCTCGACGGATAGCAACAAATCCCATGTATATATATATAAGGTCGGGATCAAAGGGGCAACAGGTAACTGGGAAAGTCTCTTCATGAACTACTGTATTATTCTAGTTATTAGCCTTAGCCATTTACAGTAGGTACTCCTGACCGTGGTACTCAGGAGTCCCATCCTAGACATGATGCAAGATATGACGGGTTCATTTGCACAAGCACAATCGTCCACGGTGTCCAGGTCATTCAATCTTGTCATGTCGTGTTAGCCGTCGCAACA